>VDFB02230995.1:0-10930 GCA_007258455.2 Sequoia sempervirens | reverse complement strand
ATTGTAAATGCAAGAAGTTGGCTAGCATTTCTAAAGAAAAGAAAGGGAAGTTTGAATTTCAAGCTTTGGATGATGGAGAAGGTCAATTATTTTACATTTCTTAGTGAAAACCTTGGAAAAAATGATAAGGTATACCCCAGATCTATTATCTTACAATATGTCATTTCCAAGTGGTAATTTAAATTTCTCACATTGGAACACAATACACTGTAATCCATCATACAATGGCCCAAACACTCTAATTAGAATCAAATAACAAGGTATATTGCTAGAACTACAACTAATGAATGCATTTGCAATAGCCAACCAAGGTCTCCATAAGATTAAGGGGTACCCTGCAAGGTCTACTTTAGGTTGTAAGACCATACAAACTATATGGTATTCCCATGAGTCTAGTTTGATGACTAAATATTCTATAATACCCTCTGGTTTAATAGTTGACCTATGCTAGTTGTCAAATAATAGGCATAGGTCAGAGTTTCATTAACTAAAGTTATTTTCATAGGTTTTTTGTCATAACATTTATGTCTTCTCATAGGTCGAGTAAGGTGTTTTTAATGAGAATTCAATTAATTTGGACATCTACTACAAGGCTCCCATGGTTTGCATATTTAGGAACAACTATATTGCCTAACATGATATCAACAAGTTGTCCTAAGATATGAAAAGTTTGGGGGTCCTTTCATTTTCTACTAAGCTTTTTAAGGCATAACTCTCTCATAGTTTTTGTGTATATTGGTACTTCATTAATTTCTTGAATCATGCGTATTTTTTATGTAAATATTTATAAGTTGGACCAATAGGTTAGATTCAATTTTAGAATGATGTTTTTATGTAGTTAGCCTTTTAGTGAATGGTGATTTCAAACTTGTGATGTTTTGTTGAGTGCTACTTTGTTTAGGTTCCTTTGGTTGTTTATCTATAATTTCTACTAGAGGCTCCTCATCAATAAGCTTCATATGTGAGGAGATGAAGGCACAACTAGCATTTTCCCTGAACGAAGGTGGACATCACTCACTTGAACCCCATAGGTTGGGGATTGGATGGTGTCATTAGTAGAAGCTTGTTGAACATGCTTATTTTTAGGGTTAGGTAAGTTGGGCTAATAATTGAGGTGATCTTAGTTGTGTTGGTGTGTCCATGGCTAGATTTAGCATTTATTAGGTTGTTGTGACTACAAAGGTTGTTGTGGCTATGGGTAGTTTATATTTTGGTTGTGCCATTGCTAACTCCCATGCCATTGTGATGGCCATTAGTTTTGCTAGGGTGGCCACTGGGAATTGTAATTTGGGGCCTGGTAAGGTGTTGATGGACATATTCCTTGTTGATTCTAATTAGGTGTTTGGGCCATTGGCCATGATGGATTTTGTGTATTATTCCAAGGTTGAGTGTTCCAATGTGAGAAATTTAAATTACCACTTGGAAATGACATATTGTAAGATAATAGATCTAGGGTATAACTTATCATTTTTGCCAAGGTTTTCACTGAGAAATGTAAAATAATTGACCTTCTTCATCATCCAGAGCTTGAAATTCAAACTTCCCGTTCTTTTCTTCAAAAATGCTAGCCAACTTCTTGCATTTACAATTGATCCTCTTCTAATGACAATGTGAAAATAATTTAGTTAGGGTTTCCTCAAATTCTTCTTGCTTCTTTTTGATATGCAAGGTGTCCAATTGGGTAGCCAAGTGGATGATTATGTCCTTCATATTAGACAAGAGGTTACTAAGTTCCACCCTTGATACCCCAGTGGATGTTTTATTGAAAGAAGAGGTTTTATCAACCCTTATCTTTTCTTTTTTTATGGATGATTTGGAGTAGTTTATGCATACCTTTTAAATATTCTCAAAAGGTAATTGAGAGATATCTCCTACCCCTATGAGGTTTAGAGCATCCATACAATCTTCATGTACTCCTCGCAAAAATACCAATTTTAATTACTTGGGCAAGAGTCTATTCTGATGCGATTTCTTTAGACAGAATTGAAATCTTTCCACATAATACTCAAGTGGTTCGTCTTCTCTCTATGACATCTTAAAGATGTCATCCCTCTTCCTGTCTGTCCCTCTACAATAATCTTGATACTTCTACAATAATTTGGCCTTCATTATTTCCTAGTTGGGTACATATTTCTTCCCAACCCCATAAACCATCATAGAGTGGCATCCTTTAACGCGGCTAGAAAGAATTTAAGCCTATTAGCATTCATAGTATAATCATAACTCTAGCACAACACATCAAATTCAAATAGAAATATGTCTAGGTTTTCAATAACCACTCCATAAAAATTGGTAATGTTAAAGGGGCCATATTATTAAGAGCAGTAACCCTTTCTTGGTTTGTAATTGGAAACTCAAATGTTACATGTTTTACTAGATTTTCCACCACTTCCTCAGTCATGGTGTTAAAATTCCTTCTAGAAGTCTTCTCTATGTTTGGAATAGTTACTACTGTGAGGGAAGGTTATCCTTCATTAATTCCCCCAATATCTTCTCTATTTGCACCAATGCCTTCAAATTATTTATGAATTGAGGGGAAAAATCTTCCTAGAGTATTTCTTTGCCTTCACATACAATGGTTCTTTGATATTTAAGTAGTGGTTCCTACACATTGTTAGTGAATAATATTTGTTGATTATTAAATATCTAGAGGTCCTAATGTTGAAACAAAACTTACTAATCTATGAAATATTGAAAATAATTTAAGACATAAATAAGAATTTTGAACTTGGCACCATCCTCGACATGACACCAAAAATGTAGAGATTATACCATTCAAGATTCACCTATAATACCTATTCTCCATGGTGGAGTTAAGGAGTGACCATTGCGATTGTAGGGTGTAGGAGGCTCATGGTTTTGGAAGATCTTAGACCGGATGGCCCTACAACCAAAGGCGGAGGGGTCGACCATCAAACCTGCCGTGGTGTGCTCCATAACAAGCATGGAAGGCTCCGACAACAGGTGGTTCTGGTTCTCTTATTATCCAAAATGGGGGAATGTCACAACAGGTTAATGTTAGAAATAAGTGGAGCTACACCAATATTGATTTGATGGAGCCAGTCGACTTCAAAAAGGTGGAAAATAAATTTTGGAGGCCAAAGCACCAAGAGGTTTCGGCGGACCAGGTAAATCCTAACATAAAGCATACCATAATAGTTTCTTTATTAGTAGATGGCAAGGTTTGGAATGAGATGGTGAACCAACTGAAAGCGAAAGCCTTTTTCATGAAATAGAGTGGTCCATGGCCTGCTTTTAGTAGGGTGCGAAACTAGTGTAATGAGCATTGGGGGGAAGCTACTATTTTGAAAACTCTCCCGAATGGGTTTTATCTGGTTATTTGTCTGACACCCATAGATAAAATGTGTATTCTAAATAGTGGCTCATTCTTAATGGGGGGAAAAGTGTTCTATATAAAAGGTTGGTCTCCAAATTTCAACCCTAAGATTGAGTTCATATCAGAAGTACCCATTTGGATTCGGCTTTATAACTTACCCCATGAGTATTGGGATATCAAAACCCTAAAACAGATTGGTAACAAGCTAGGCATCTTTGTTAAAGCAGATGAAGCTATAGCCAATAAAGACTATAGCATGTATGCCCGTATATGCATTTTATGGTAGGCGATACATCCAGCAATGGTAGAATTAGTATCAAATGAAGGAAGATGGAAGCAAGGGATTGAAGTAGAAGAATTAGTAGAGATGTGCTCTGGGTGTAAAGGGGTAGGGCACACAGTAGGGGAATGCAATCTATTAAAGAAAGATAAGGGTTTAAATCAAACTACTCTAACAAAAATGTTATTGTTAAAGGAGAATGATTTTCAGGCAGAAGATAGTAGTTTTTTGGATGCAATGGTGAACAAAAATGAATGTTGGGGATATGATGAATGGGGCAAACACAAAACTAATATGCTTTTAGATATTGTAAGGCATCGATCTCTTGTTCAATAGTTGCAAAAGTTTTTAGTGATGGTCATATTTGGCTTGTTCATGTCCCTAAAATTTTGTGTGTATTATGTGGAGGAAAAGATAGGTTGTTAAATATGGTTCTCTTTAAATGATCATTTAGGGTGTGCGTATTGTTGAGGATTGAAATTATGAATTATATTTTATTTATTTTAGATTTTTTAGATCTATGGTTCCATGTCTAAGTTCATGTGCTAATAAGAAAACCAAGCTTCAAAATGGAACTACCTTTCACTTTCTCATCTTTATTGTCTTCCAATGATCTTGAACAATGTTAATATAAATAATGGACAATAGAATAGAAATAATAAAAGTGATGCTAATGATTCTAACAATGATGTAATTATGATGGGTGATGTAACAATTAATAATATAAGCAAATATAGGTGATTTTAAATTTAGCCGATAAAAACGATATGAGGATTAGTAATTTTCAATATATTTACATTGTCATTACATTAAATTGAGATGGAAAAAACAAAAAAACGAAAATAATATTGTTATTATTCTTATTGTTAACACAATAATGTTGATAAGAATGATATTAGAGTTAAAATTGATATTTTATAATTTTTGACAAAAGAAAATAACTGCTATCAATATTGAAACCGAGTTTAATTCTCAATGTGGTTAGATATTTAGATTTATGCATAGGCATTACATTTATACCATTATTCGAATGAATTTAGAAAAAAAAAAAAATATTGTTACTATTCTTACTGTGAAAAGGGAGAAAAAATAACAAGAGGTAAATAAAGTTAATTCATTGAAGTTTATAATTATATTATCGAAGATAAAGATTAATTAAAAAAAAATCATCACACAAAGAATGGTTAAAATAGTAATTTGGGAGTTGGTTAGTCCAATTTTATTCTCTTTTCATATGATAATTAATTTTATGTCGATACATATTAATAAATTTAAATTATGATTTGTAAAGTTGTACATAGATAGTAATTACTAATGAAATTTAAAATTTAAATTATGGAGGCTTACAAATAGGAATTAGATTCTTATTACCACCGCCAAGTCCATCTCTCCTGCTCAGCATTGTAATGAGCAAAATGAAATGTTAGGTTGGAGGCAACTATAGTACAATTATTTTAAGGACTTCAAATGCGAACAATATTGAGTAACTCTTTCTGTAATGTTTATGATGCTGGGGATATGGTTTGAAAAGGGGAATTCAATTCTTGACACGTAATGAATGTACTACAGGAATATCAGATTGAGAAGCAAGAAGATCAAGGTGACACGCAAATACATCTTTACACGGGGGGGGGGGGGGCATATTGCAATTTCTGGAAAGTTTCTAAAGCTATTCAACAAATCCATCCTGTGCATCCATGGCAATCTTTACATTCCATGAGATCACATTTCTTAGAGATATTCTGTCAAGCAGTTCATGCGCCTTGTCTATGGTTCCATATTTTGCATTAATGACTACCAGGGCGGTTGCAGCTCTAGCATCTAACAACCCCTTCTTTTATCCTTTGGCAGATACCCATAAACGATTCCAAGCTCCCATTTTGGTGCAGGCAGAGCACACTTGAAAGTTTGAGGAATTTTGAACCTCCATGATACAAATTGTGCAGAGACTTGAGGTAAGAAGGAATGCTGGAAGAAGAAACAATTTAATGTTGAAGCGATAACAGGTATGAGTGTCAATTTGTTTAAATAAATTTTTAATTCTTCCTTCCAAAATATAGTAATTAAGCCCATCAACATTTTATGAAGTAATTACCATCTGGAAATAGGTTAAATTCAAATATCAGAATACATGGAAGGGGTAAAAGATAATGCTCTTACAAACTCTTCCTCCCTCATATTGACCTTTCACTTCTCCAGGCAAGCTGCAGCCTGTAAATAAGGTTTCTACCAAAGGTTTTAGAGTATGTTTATTAAAATGAAATTCCTGTCAAAATCCTAATACATTTAGGTTTTAACAACCTATAAATAAGGTTTCTACAAAAGTTTTAGAGTATGTTTATTAAAATGAAATTACTGTCAAGATCCTAATAATGAGCACATTTAGGTTTTAACATTACGACATCCTTCACCCTCATTAGTTATTGTAATGTCCTTCTCATCGGTGATTAGCCTTAGGTTCATCAGTCTATTAGGAACTGTGGAAATTTGGAATGAGGTGAAATTAAGGTTTCTTGGCTTGGAGTTTGTGGCATTTCATGTTATTTACTATTTTTAGTAAATGCTTGTTGTGGCAGTTGCGGTTGTCTATTCTTAGTCCCTTGCAGTTGGAGCAGTTGTTGTTATATTGGTTTGGTCTTCAGAAAGCTTTATTTGGTGAAAAATATTTAATTAAAGGCATTATGTTTTAATTCACTGTTGACACCCCCCCTTGGCCTAAGGAGATAACTTAAGTTGTTTTTAAAAGTGGGGCCATGAAGGGTACGCCTTCATTATAAGATTATATATTCTTTATTCAAATATTTCCTCAGCTTGAAATTGGACGCCACTTTTATAAAAGTGAATTTTTGAATAAAGTGAATTTCTTATGAGGCTTTTTGGGACGCCATCTTGGGAAGTCGAATGTTTTTGGGGAATTGGAAAGGTCTCTTGTGTCTTTTGAGCTGCTTCTCAGGCATTTGAAGAGTTTGTGAGCTTTTATTTAAGGAAGGCTTTTGCTCCAGCATTTCATCCATGAAAATTATGCTAAAGTTATGCTGTCGAAATGACAATTGACATATTGCTTCGAGGATGTCTACCTCCTAGCCTTTCATCCAATTTCGTGTTTGCAATATAACACCTAGTTGGTTACATTGCTGCTTCTCAACATCAGACTAGCAGATTGAGCATCAAAATTGAAGAAGTTTTGGAGTGTTTTCACAGTTTTGAGTTCCTGGTTTTACAACAGCTGAAACTGATTTTTGTTCATATCTATTTGAGTGATTTTATTTTCATTCTGGGTACTTTGGCAATTCACTTGTTGGTACATGGCGCCCCTTTCTACAAAGAATTGGAATTTAATTCCAAGTAATTAATTTTATCTTGCAAAATCGATTTCTTGAGGAGGCCGTACCATTTTGATGGGCATTGGGATTCATGCAAAATAAGCTGGAGTCTTTTTGGATGGTTTCTGATTTGCATCTTGGGCACCACACTTCTAGAAAACATCTGCAACTGATTTCACACCATTTGGAGGTAAATTGATCAACTTATGAGCATTTTAATGATTTCACAGTTTGCTGGTTGAATTTCCAGAATTCTGATTTTTATATTAGATTGTTGCAATTTCCAGTTTTTGATCATATACTTCAGTATTTGAGAGTTATATCATTGTAAAAGTTCATACTTAATATCTAAGGTTCATTCCTTATCATTGTAATTTGTAATTTGCAGAGTTTAATTTGTAAGGTTGAGATTAAGCATTACTAATCCAACCAGTCTTTCAGTTCTGCAATTACTTTCTGTTTTATCACTAAATTACCCCTAGATGGTTTACCGCCAGTGTGGACAATCTGTTTTGTAACTCTCTTATACCCACTTTCATAGTGGTGAATCCCCACAGCTCTGTGGATGCCCGCCGCAGCGGACGAATTACTTTAATTGTAATCTTTTCCCCCCACTGTTTGGTGGTAGTGTGGAAATGTTTTTTATGGCTGGTTATCCGCCTATTAGTTCTTAATTTCAAATTTCAACACTCCGTCATATGTTAGCACCTCGCCCTCAGTGGGATCTTGAGTGCACATTCTTGACGTTGAGTAGTTTCTTTCAAGTATTTTTTCATTTAGCTCCTCCACCATATGACAAAACCTATTCCTCATTGGGATTGAGTGTGCATTCTTGGTGTGAGTTCATTTCAAGTTCAGTTTTCTATTTGGAGCTAACACTAACCAAGTTGGTTAAGTGCTAGTTATGTTGTGTTGCTTCATCGAAAAATTGGTTAGCATATTTCATATATCAGCATAAATAATATAAAATGTAGAAAGCTCCCATTTTGGCATAGGAAACTACCAGGGACGCCAATCTCACTCATGCATTTTAAGCTGCAATTAAACTGTTCACAAATTGAAATCATTCAAGAGAGAATTTGTGTATAAATTCTTCATTATTGAATTTTGTGGGGAAGTTTTTGTGAAAGATTATGTGGCCTAAAAGTGGAAATTGCAACTACAATATCTAATTAAAAAAGAATCCACTTCCAAATATGTTTTTGATGGGTGTTTATACCCTCATTCAAAGCCCCAATTCAGGCCCAGGCAGAAAGGATGCTTCCATTGATTTCAGAATAAGTTAAAGAGCATTAATGACTAAATAGACGATATTTCCTTAACCAGTGGATATTAATAGCTAACATTTAGTCAAATATAAATTAAAATTACTTAATTAATCCAGGCAGCCCCAGCTCCCCCATGTCCTGGCTGTTTCCCTATTCTCAAGTCACATCTCTTTTCATTCAACAATTATCTGTAGTATGTAGCCTATATTATTATATATATAGAAAGAAATGTAAGCTATTTTTCTATGGGCTATTTTTCACTTCCAAGTGATTAGGGGAAGGGCCTATAGTGGAAAAAATTCAAATCACTCCCAATTTTGTACAACAATTTATTTGGCAACTCACATGCTTCTATATTTCGTTTTAGGGCCACATCATCAAATATGATGCCACATCAACATACTTTTTGTTGAGGTATACAAAAAGGCCCAAAACAAAAGTTTAAGACCGATAGTGGTGCACTAAGTCATATTTTATTGGTGCGTTGGTGTGGCATCACATGATTTGTCCGTTTGTGTACTTTATGGCTAAAAAATGTTTTGCAATTAGATATGAAGGTGCTCCACTATGGGGCCTACTAGGGACTACTTCTATCCCACTATTGAACCCCGCTCCACCATGAGCCCCTCTCCCCTAGTTGCATATAAAATGTTCAAAAAAAATAAATTATTAGATTTGTTAATTAATAAAATTTTCAAATATTGCTAAGGAATTTGTTACATTTGACAGAAATTCAAGGAGTTATGGAAAATCCCCCTCTAAACGCCTAGCATAACAACTGTTAATCGCTTGTCCATGTAGCTTCTATGGCGGCCACTGGCGACCTGCAGATAAAAATAAAATAAAACTAGGGCATTCGTGTTAGTTGAAATTAAGTAACATAAAATGCATAAGCGATAGCAAATAATTTTAACTCAAAAGAAAAAAAAAATCTTGTCTTGATCTCAATAGTCTAGTAGCTCCAAAACTTGATTTTTTTTTTAATTTCTTTTCATATATGGTGAATAAATTGTAGCAACAGCTGTAGGGAGCTGTAGGGAGATTGGTTTGGGTTGTCTCGTTTTAAAAATAAAATAAAATGATTCTTTGTAAACTTTTTTTTAATGTGAGAAACTTTAGGCAAAATGAATATTTTCATCTTGCTCATAGTAGTTTAAAAATTTAAAAATTTAAAAATTTAAAATTTTTTAAAAAATTTCTACCTTTTTATTCAATGATTCTCGAATCAGAATTTTAACAGTGATATAAACGGAACAACTGTAGCTAAGTTTGTGCAAGAGCTGTACCCACTCCCTTTGTCCCTTCCAACTAAATCTGCCATGAAAATAATAATGTCAGCACCTTAGGTATTTATTCTGCAATGCTGGGTACGCCGAAGATTTGTGGAGATGAATATTTTAATTTATGGTATTGTATTTGAAATATAGAAATTGTAAAATGTGAAGTGTTGAAGTTTTTTAAATAAATGCATATATAATTGAAAAGCTCTATTAAGAACAATGTATTGAGATGAACAAATGAAGATGATATGATATGTAGAGTAGGTATTGGAAGAATAGGTCTGGCAACCATTGAATTTGCAGCTTCAGTAGCAAGTGGTTTACATTCAATAGTAAAAAATATGATTATGCATATATAATTTATTGTCACTTCATTTTAATTAAGAGAATTTGATTTTGAACTACAAATTCAACGGTGCAGCCACATTTTATACAGATTTGACATTTAAAAACCAGTATAATATGTATTTTTTACAAAGGAAAATAAGTAGTAAAATGGCTGAAAAGTTTGAGGAAATATTTACTGTATAATTGAAAAGGTCTGTTAAGAACAATGTATTGAGATTAACAAATGAAGATGATATGATATGTACAATAGGTATTGGAAGAATAGGTCTAGAAACCATTGAATTTGCAGCTTCAGTAGCAGTTGGTTTACATTCAATAGTTAAAAAAAGTTGCGAGGAAAATTGTCAGTAGAATAGCGTCAAGTAGAAGGTAAATAAATGCCTTCATTTAGAAGATAACAACAAAACTGTAATAATGAAATTAAATACAACAAAACTTGTGTGAACATAATATTAATGGCAACCATTGCCTTTACAGCTGTTGTACATTTAATAGTAAAAGATGATGGCAGGAAAGCTTAATAGAATTGTAATAATAAAATAAAACATAAGAAAAGTGGTAAAGCCATAGTTGTTGTCTGCATTAAAATTTTGTCAGATGCTGGAAATGCCTTTTTTATGCTTCCACATTTCACATACATGTCCACATGTCAAATAGTTTACATGCCTTTTCTATTCTTCCACACTTTGCATACATGTCTACTAGTGCATTGCCAACTATAAGATCAAGAAAAAATCCTCATTCCATAGCTCGCATTTTGGTAGAGGTAAATTACATTTGCTTGAAAGTTTGTAAAGCCTTTTCAACAAATCCATTTTGTACAAAAAATGACTAAAATAATGGCAAGTGAGTTACCTTAAGATTCATAAAATATAGCAGATAGTGGCATATCAGTGTAATGAATAGTGCACAAAATTTCCAATAATTAACATTTAAAATGAATCCAAAACTTACCTCTGAAATTGATTGAGAATTAGAAACTCACATCTATGGTCACTTCACAAAGTTTTTAATATCATAAATGACATAAACTGAAGGCTCTAGTAATTCAAATTCCCGTAAGCTCCTTTTGTCTATGGACATTAATATGCTTT
>VDFB02230987.1:0-16339 GCA_007258455.2 Sequoia sempervirens | reverse complement strand
TATCCTTGCATCCCTCTATCCCCCTATTCAAAAAGTCTATAGAACATTGGATTTAATATCCTTACAAAATGTCATATGTAGAGTAAATATATTCATTTTCTATTAGAATACTAAGTGCAAAATGACACTTATTTATAAGATTACAAAATATTGCATGAAAACAATTGATACTTCTACTCTAGGAATAGCTAGATGGTTTAAACACCAATCCCTCTCTCTAAGAAAATGCTAGATGGTCACCTCCTCTCACAAGATAGATGAAATTAAGTTTTGATGTCACAGCTAGGGGAAATCTAGGAGTATTAGGAGCAAGATGTATTGTTTGAAATGATCGAGGAAAGCTTATTTGTGTTGTCTTGAAGAAGAAGCTAAAGTCCAAGCCATTTCAACCTCCAAGTTTGCAAGAAATTTGGAATAAGTTTCATCTTCCATATATGTTTATTTTGCATGCTCACCTAACTCAGGGTCATGCCTCCTTTTTGGCCTCAGGCATTTGTCATGGCCCCTTAGCCTATTTTCTAATTTCTTGTAGACTAATGTGTTGGGTTAGTGAAATATTTAAATAAATAATAAGTTGGTCTTAATATTATTTTTGTGTGCATTGTAAAAGACAACTGTATCATTATTTTCCACGCTGCCTGAATGGGCCATAGTAAAAAACTATGTAACTCTTAGTGATATTTTATTATTTTGGGGTAGAGTTACAAAGTAAATTAAAATAGATTTTTGGGAGTAAAAAGTGAATATTTTTATTTTCATTTCCTCAGAAGTCCCTACAAAGGGAGTGGAGATTCATCTGCACTCCTTCACCATTTTATATATCAAGCATTTATTTCCAAAATAGAGTCTTTGTGCTCTTTTTCTGCTCTAGGACAAAAACCCTCCATTCAAGATAAGTAATTCCATCCAAGGATTGCCTAAGAGCTTGGTGGCCCCTAGCCCAATGAGGGCCACTATCCCTTGATGCCAATAGGAGTGCTGCCCTCAAACCCCTGCAAGGGGCATTGCCCCTTTACCCTACTTGGGGCATTGCCCCTCAACCCCACTAGGCACGTTGCCCCTAGGGCACCACCAAACTCATTTGATACATTTTGTAGCTGTATTTTGGAAAAAAAATATGTTTTTTCAAAAATTAAGTTTTAAATTGTCGATTTTTTACTATGTCAAAAAGAATTGGCTTGCCAAGTATTCTCTAAGTTCAAGTCTATGAACTAAGGTGACAAAAAACACAATTCATCAAAAAGAACTCACAACTAGATATCAAAACAGTTCTTGCTAAAAGCATGAATGATGATGCAAGAGCACTTGAGGTAGAGTTGTAGTTCATGCAGCATAATCTGAGGGTAGGATAATTTTTTGGAAGATGGCACTAGATACAACAAGTAGTCAAAAGAAATGTTATGTTTGGATGAGCTACTGCAAGTTAAGAGTTGGTAGTGGTACTGGTGGCTATACTAGAACCATGTATGTATATTGACAATGTTAAAGCTATAACTATTGATTCATAGTGTGCAATAGTGGCTACATATCTGAGGTGATTATCCATGTAGAGACTTCATACTTGGTGATATGTGAAGTATGCTAATGTCATATTGTGGTGAGATTATTGTTCTATGTCTCTTGGTATTCCACATCTTAGATAGCTAGACAATTGGTGTTCGCATGTGAATGTCTGTGTGTATCACTCCATGTGAATGCGCCAAGGTTAGTTGGTTGGAAGGTTAGACTTTATATAGGCTAGATTGAACATTGTTGGTATGTACTTAGATTGATTGCAGAAAAACATATGTTGTGGATTGAGACTTTGTAAAAATTCGAAAGACCTTGTTGTATTGAGTCCTTGTTGATTCTACATAATATAACTATGAACGTCTTTTGGTGGTGAATTTGCTCTAGAAAGGGTTTCGCACATAAATCTTCGTGTCTTGTGTAATCTTGTGGATGCATTCTATTCCATTTATTTTTGTATATGTTAGATAGATTCTGCAAGTGCTATTGACTATTATCTAAATACATAATGTTAAGTTTTCTTCATCCCAATCTATCGGTTCTTTGCAACAAGGATCAAAATGCCAAACATTAGTTGGTTAAAGTTAAAGAATATTTCTATGTGATATTTGGTAGTTCGTACCAGATACATTAACTTCAATGTTTTTCATGTTTTCAAAGATTTGCTGGCTTCTATTAAAATTTTTAAGGCGGCTACCAAAGTTTTGCGGGTGACAATATTAGCTCAAGGGATAGTCAGGTGATTGACAAAAAAAATGCATGTGGTACCCTCTCATAAGTAGAACTGTAGATACTGAACATTTTTTTAACGCAATGTGTAGCACAGAAATAAAACCTGTCACGCATTTGAGATCAACATGGTCATTAGTACAGAAAGTTGAATTTGAGATTAACATTATCTGTACTTGAAACATATTTTGAACTGTAATAATGTTAATGTTAACATAATGAAAGCTAGAAAACTAAATAACAAATAAACAATGTGGACTCAAATCTACACAAATTCCACCATTTCTAGATTAGCTTAACCATTATTTTCCAAGTGGTCCATCCTCCTTATGGAGACAATAACAAATTTCTTAAAATAAAGTGTTAATGTTGATTTTTTAGTGATGACCTTGGTCTCAATGTCTGCACGTGCATAGCTATCATGAAACAGAAATTATAGAGCATATTTGGAGTTAATATCTTATCTACTAACAAATTTGCTATCATGCTAGTCATCATTAATTTTAAATAAAATATGTGTGCTGTACATGATGTACAAACCTGGTACATCTTGTGTCCTTTTTTAAGCAAATATCCAGCACTATTGAGATTTTCAATGAGCATATCCACATCTGGAACCCTAAGGTTTATTTCATCCGCAAGAAGATAAAGCTCCTAACCACCCAAAATGAAAAAAATGAATTATATATATAATACTTAAAATAACAGTTGCTATGATTTAATTATGCACTAAAATCCATTAGAAAGAAAACTCGAATGTCAATCAACAGCAAACTCTATTTATTGGAGAATGTACACATACATGTCAAAAGGAATGAACTCACGTGGTTAAGGTATCAGGGCTTTCATAGTGAAGCCCTATGTTCAAATTCTAGGATAATGACAAAGTCTTGAAATTGGGTGGCATACCCTATACAACTTATAGGGTGTAGCAAACCCTAATGGACAAGGATGGGTGCAAGTCCACAGTAAATTTAACAAAAGAGATAGCTCTTGATTGTGGCAACTAAGCCAAAGGTTACATGAGAAAAAAGGAATCAACTAAATCCAAAGAAACAAAATATGTATTCATATACCATCTGGCATCTCATATTTTACTATTGCTGGATAGAGCATGCATGTCCCATGATTATTGATTAAGAGGATGTGGAAGACATAAGAATATTATGTGCGACCATCCAGCAACTAAGCATTCCAGAGGTTTTGGGAACATTGGAAAAACAAGTCTTGCATTTCTATCTAAGATGAAACATTATTCAGACTTGTTGAATAAAGGTAAGAGACAAATGATTTTGTACAAAGACAATGTATATAAAAGAAAAATCTAATGATACTTACAGAGACTGGGAAGCAGGCCTTCTGCTGCAATTCAGACCGTCTCTGAAGAGCACTCAGAAAACGTTTTGCTTGCTTTTGTTGACTCATTCCACCACTACGTGCAAAATCAACACATCCATTCTCGTCTACAAGTTTGTCATATAAAGATTCCTTCATAATTTCCACAACATCCTGCAAAAATCATTTGATGGAGATAACAACTTACATACAAATCTCACAATTTCTAATGCATTCTGCAAAATCATTTGGTGCAGTTAACAAAAATTAAATAAATTTTCAAAAAAAATTAATTAAATGCTCATTCATGTGCTGAAGTCTTATTCCTTTTGCGACACCAGTTCAAGTCCTGTGGAGAATGTGCCAACTCTGTGGATCTTCTCTAAGGACACAAATTACCAGTTTATTATATCAAATATAAACAGCGCTAAGAAAATCAAGAGGCTTATGGTCTTAAAATTATTGAATTGGATAAAGATGAAGATAAACATAAAAAATGAAACTTCAAAAGTAGACAAAAACAATATAGTTTTAAAGAATGTCCAACAAATAAGAATGCTTTTACAAAAGGAAATATCAAGTTTTGTTGATGATCTAAACCACTCAAAAGCTAAGTTACTGGTTTGGGTTCGGGGACGGGTGCGGGTACGAGAACCCGGTACGTGAAAATTTTTTTTAGGGGTTTGGGTGCGTATGGGTACGTGTGTATATATATGTATTATATATACAAAAAAAAAGAGAAATATACAGAATTGTAAAATTAAATCATTTCATAGTATGATACTTGATCATTGATCAATGCCAAATGCCAAAGATAAATATTCACGATCATTGATCATTGATCGAGCAAGATTCATCATACATTTACCCTGGCAAACACATTCCCAGGTCTGAGATATTTATAAACTCATTGTATTACTTGTAACTGCTGTTATAAATCAATGTATTTGCTGCTACAAACAGACTGTGAGAAGTTGTAAAAGATTATAACCTTGTCTCAGATTGAGTACAGACTTTCTTCTATCTGCTGTTACTTTTTTGAGGATTAACTTCATACATCAGCTCTAAACAGAACACAGGAAGTTCTTGCAATAAGTCTGAATATGCATTTCTGAATATGCTTGGCAAACTCAGTCCAATATTGAGTAGTATGTTTCAGATTTGGGTTATCAGATTTACTGTTAGTACTGTCACGTCAAGTCTATGGAGTGGAGAGTAATGTTGTAATGTTGATTATCTGTCGTACTGTTATCTACTGCAAATTTTTGAGGTTGTTGTCAATTCTGGGCGTTGTATGTAATGTCTCTGCTGCAAATATAAGCTCAGTTTGTATTGCTGTGGTCTGGCATAGTTTTGGAATACTATGATCTGCTCTTTGTTGGTTATTTTGAGTATGTACAGGTCTGATATTAATTTCTGAGCAGTTATCTACTGTGTATCAATCATATTTGAAAGTTGGAATGGCTTAGTATTGATTCCCATATTTGCATCTGCATTACACATTGAATTATCACAATGGAAATCATCACTATGAAATGATCAATGATCAAGTATCATACTATGAAATGATCAATGCCGCCAGGGTTAGGAAAAAAAATGAAAAGCTTAACCGCTCACCCACTTTTGACTTGGCCCATGGGTTCACCCGGGTTCGTGTTGGGTGCGCACAGGGTGCGCGCCCAGCACTGTGGGTTCACATGGGTGCACGGGTGCACGCACCCTGGCGAACCCACAGTGTTGGGCGCACACCCTGTGCGCACCCAGCACGTACTCGCAGATGAACCCGAACCAAGTGCGTACACGAACCGGATTCGGGGCCTGCGGGTACAAACCCTACATCATAGCTCAAAAGGAACTGAGGATACCTAGATTGCAGATGAAGTGAAAGAAGTAGATAAATTGCTGAATAGTACAACCGACAGCTTTGAAATTTTTCAAAACAAAAGCTTTGAAATAAATAAAAACGGTAAGCATGAGTTCTAGAAATCACCTAAACTAAAATAAATGATAGAAAAATGGAGTTAAAAATGAAATCATATTTCTAAAAAAGCTATACAAAATTAAGAAAAGGGACGTAACACTCCTTATCATCTTTTGATTTTCTGACACGAGTTACAAATGGTGCCTCTTAAGGCATTTATGAAATTCTAATTAAGGGTTTCTTAGCTAAGTGTTAGATTGAAATTTTTTTTAGTTTCTTTGGAAATTTGAGTTATTCTCTTTCTTATGGATTGTATTTCAGTTTTTTGGATATGGGTAAGGGCCCCAGTAGATCCACTATTTTTACAAATAACACCAACTTTAGCAAAAGAAATTGTTCCTTCTCGAAAGGGAATTGCTTCACCCAAAGTTCATATCACCTAGACTAGGCGTACTTGGGTAACCAAGAGGTCGTTGTTAACTATTTCATTCAAGGGGCTGTGTTTGAAACTAAGGAAATACAACACAAGATTTTTTCCAATTGCACGAGTTGATAAGCACTCAATATACACACAATAAACATTCTCTGCCCAAGGTTATTTAATAGCATTCATTTAATTTAATAACATTATTTACCTAGCATCATGTTGAAAGGTACCAAACACTTTATTGGAAAAAATTACAACACCTCGAAGAAGGAAATACTTTCAAAGGTTCAATCAAGTACAACCTCTACGATAATTTGTAAGCATCTGTGAGAACTTCATGAGACTTTTTGAAGAATGTGCTCTTTTCAATCATGATGGATGAGAAAGCATCCTTACAAGAGCATTTACTCAAAATCAAGGATATCCATGATCAATTTTAGCCATCGGTCGAAAGATGGAAGAAGAGGACATGTGGTAATTAGGCTAAAAAGGTTTCCACCTACTTATGAGCATTTTATTGAGACAATATCACTTCTCCAATGTTGACTTAAAGTTTGAAGAGCTATGCAATTAGCTCTTACAAACAGACAAATGGAAGAAATAGTTTGGTTGTAGCAATGAAAAAAAGAGTGTGGAACAAGCATTTGCAACCAAAGATAAGAGCAAAGGAAAATGGTCACAGAAGAAAGGACAAGGTACTAATGAGGATACTTCAAGGAATCTGGAAAACATCACGTCATTATTGTGGTAAAATGGGTCATATGAAGAAGCACTGTAGAAAGAGATTGGTTGAACAAAAATCTAACCAAGGAGGGCTTCTGCAAAAGGCTCATGTTGCAAAGCATTCTAAAAAGGAATCAGCCTTCTATACATTCATGGCCAAACGACTAGTAGATCAATCTAAGTCATCTACATGGTATATAGATTCAAGAGCATCACATCATTTCTCCCTGTACTGTCCCACCCCAAATGGAGCAATCTCTATTGGTATTTTGTTCGATATTTTAATCGATCGTAGCAAGTTGACACATTGTCATTTTGTCAAATAGATGGCATGAAAACTAAACTGAATGTTTCAAAGGATTGGTATTTGTCTTTCTTACATGTAAAATTCAGAAAATGGATGATTTGCAAATTGCATTGTTTTCAAACATGGACTCAACAAAGGTATCCAAATGTGACACAATTCGAAACCCTTATATTTCTGATCAGAGGTAATAACAGCAGCAATATATTTAGGGATCCTTTCAACTACTCAAATAACATGGCACAGTGATAAATACCATTCTTATCAACTCTATGAATGAACAACATTAGTTCATGCATTTTAGTAGATTTCAATGCTCAAATCACTAACAGCAATAAGGATTGATGCTACAATAATGACAACACCTTACAATGGCAGAAATATACAGTTTGAGCAGCAACTATGAACTTAATACTATTTTGAAACATAAGACAGCAATTTCTGAGTTTATATCAGATACATAGGTTCACGTTGAAATGCATAAAATACCCGTTGTTAGCTTTCCAAGTTGATTCTGAGTTGAAAGCAAGAGATCGCAATGGCTGTAGCAGTGGATCAGTAATTGCAGCAGCAACCAGCACCTAGTATACTTGCCCAACTCTCCAAATAGGCGCCCAGTTATCATCAACAGTCGCTAACAAGGAATGGTGGTAGCTGTACAGACAAGTCTGCACCCTTTCCAACTTACACAGCACCAAAAAAATTAACCACAACCCTTCTAAATATTTTGTTTCTGCTCTTACAGGTTAATGAATCCTCACACCCATACTGTGAATGAAATCTGCAATGACCTTACACAACAATAACCCAAAATAGATGATGCCATGATAGCTTCAGCAAAAACATAATCTTCAAACCCTTAAATATCAGAATATTACTGTAGCGTCACTGTAGCGACGGCACTATTCACGTGTTACTGTAGCGATTTCACTATTCACGGCTACTGTAGCAAAAGCACTATTCACGCGTACTGTAGCAAATCAACTATTCACGCGGGTACTGTAGCAGCAGATGAAAACTTGCAATCTGTTCTTAAAACCTTGAATAATTTGTTGATTCTTCACTTGTAAGCACAAATATGACTCCTGTATGAAGTCACCTTACTTAGCAATCTTCACCATTACAACCCCAGAAGTCAGAATCAAGAGGTATCGTTTCCATTCGAATACCAATGTGTAAACCCTAGTTTCTTTCACAACTCCATGTACTTCTCAATAAAAGATGTTGAATGAATCATATCATAATGAATTTTTGTCTTTGAAAGCTTTTATAATTTCTTTGAGAAAATCGAATTCTATTTTGCTTTAAAATCAATAAATATTATAACTTAATTTGTAGATTATCGCCTCACATTACCTGGCTTATGTGTTACATTTACTAATATCATTAAATATACTTAATGTCATTGGCTCTATCTGAATATACAGTTAATTTTAAAATTGATATATCTCCTTTTAATATAAAGTCATTTTAGAATTTTATATTAAGTAAAACCTTTTAATTAAAATCACACGACATTAAATATTAATATCTCCACAAGAAAACTGATAGCTATACTAACCCAAAATTGAAGGCTGACTTACAAACTCATTGATTTATCACAAAGATAGTAATTTATTTCTGGCCATAAAATAGTAAGCTAACACCGAGTCTAGAACAACTACAGCTATCCAATCAACTATCAATAAGGTATGCTCTCGCCTGTGCTCGCTTATTGGAAACCTCTCCCAAATAGTAATCTACTATAAATAGTAAGTGTGCCAATCAGTCAAAATAATGGAAAAGGCCAAACCCTGTCCAATGGAGAGGTTCGTTCAAATCACCGTAATCGCCATGAGACTTATCCATAAATCAAGTAGCCTACGAAAATAAAGTCAGATAGAAGAACCAATAACCTCGATGCTCACAAAAATGGGGATATTACACTCCCACAAAAAATATTGGTTTAGTAATCTTTGGTGGCAGTGAGGAGTACACAGTTGCTTTGCAAAGGTAATGTGCAAATATCCTAAAGGGAAAAATGTACTTTTTCTCAATGTGTACTATGTACCAAGAATTGAGCTTAGTTTACTCTCAGTGAGTAGATTAAGCACCATTGTCCCAATCTGGATGTCATCTTTAGCAAACATAAATGCTATATAGTTGACAAGGAGACAAAAAAATACTATTGTTGTTGGTATTGAAGATCATTAATTGTATCAATTGGTTGACACTAGACAAGTCATAGAGCGTGCATTGGCAGCCAAGAGTGAGTCTAATATCAATACACTTTGGCATCAACAGTATGGGCACCTCAACTTTGTTAGAGTTATTATGCATTAGCTAATAATTAATTACTCTTTAATTGATTATTTGTCTAATTTATTCTCATGCACTTAAGCTAAACTTAGGAGTGCTTTTATGCTTTTATAAGTTGAGCTAATATTAGATCATTATGTCTCATCGAATGTGATGTTGACACTTGTCCTGATCTGATCCCTTTCTCATTTAGGGTTTTGCTCTTATAAACACTTAACCCTCATTGTAATTATATCTCGAGCTTTCATATCTTCTCGGAGTCTCTGTTTTGCAATCTTTTTCTTGTTGAGGAAGGCTGCATAGCAATATTTGTAGATTCCCTATGAAAGTGCATTTGTTTGTTGTTTCAATCCCGCAGGCTCGTGGTTTTGTGTCACACCAACACGGTATCAAAGCTGAGAAATTTGTATGATCCTTTCAATTTCCCAATACCTGTACCAAATAATTTTTTCCCAATGCACCGTCATTTTTCAATGTGTTGACTTTCCAAGTGCGCAATTTTTCTAGCGTCGGGTGGACAAAATTAAAAGTAATTTTCCAGGCATTTTTTGCTGTCGCTAGTGGAATATTCCTGCCAAACGGCTGCATTTTCGCCAGGGGAATATTCGCTAACGTCACCACGACGCTATCCCTACGAACACATTATGTCAAATCACTGTCTCTTCCTTGCCTCATTTGCCTACAGTTGTTGCTTTTTCTTTTCGCCATAAGTTTTGTAAAATGGCGTCGAATTTTGCAAATGATATTGTCAAAAGCTGTTCCAATAAATCTTTCAGTAGGTCACCACATTTTTGTTACTAGTGTGTATTCTTTTACAAAATGGCTGAAATTGTAAAATGCTTTCAACCCAAGCTTGTAACTTTTGACCACTCCTCCATTTTTTCATTTATCTATTCATGAATTTCAGCTCTTCAATTCCATCCATGCAATTTTACTGTCGCGTACTATCTGACGCAGTTTTCATTCCAGTGAATTACTTTGATATTTTTGGCTCTTGGAAACTTTCCTAGTGGACATTTCGCTTTAGCTTTTCGATATGTATTTCCAATATTTTTTCCTATTTGGGCATTTTAGACATCTTTTTCATGCACATTATCGTTTGTAGACACACCATGATAAAGTACCATTCTAGTGTATACTTTTTGGGGATCTTGCACATCCTATTGTGCCTTTTGTATTTGCACTATGATATAAAGTGACATGGAGGGGTTGATGTTTTCCTTTGGTTTGCCATCACACCTTTGTCAAATGAGTGTCCCTTCCACGAACAACAGTGAATCCTGTTGATTCTTTCCTCATGCATGTGTGCCCTAGTTTGCACACCCTTTTATTTGCAAGTTGTTTCTCCTACATGCACTTCTTAGACTCACATAGTTTAAGTGTACTTGTCATGGCTCTCCCTTTTCATTATTATGTGGGGTTTTCAATTGTTGGTGCTAATGCTTCCTTGATTTCGCGTTTGAGTGATCTATGTATCTAGTTCTTATTCTTATGTACTAGTCAGATGCATCATGTACCCCTGCATTTCGGTGAGATGGATCATTTACCATATGGACACTCTTGCATTCCTTTTTCTTGAGGTTCTTCATTTCAGCACTCTATTAGTCACCTTTTGGCAGCAGTCTACAGCTTCGTGCTTCTATATGTTCTACATGTTCCTCTTTTTTGGGACAATGTCTTGTTTGGAGCCTTCTTCAGTCCTTCACTTGGCTTTCATCTCTTTTTGGAGTGGAATTTTTCCCATGAGGTTTTCTCTATTTCTCTACATTATAGAGATCTTTAGGTTGTACATGGGTACCTTACTGGGCCTTGTTTGTCGAGACCCATCATGCATTCTTTTAGGGTTTTAGCCACTCCTCAAGTTCGAATGAATAAGTAGATTTACTTCATGGCTTAGCTTAACAATTAATTACCTTGAATTGACGGCTAATCTCAATTTGCCTCATGCACTTGGGCTTAAACTCAGGAGTGCTTTTATGCTTTATGTTTGTTTAATAGACTGGCTGCGTGTCTCATCTCATGTGATGTCGATACTTGCCATGATCCCATCCCTTCTATTTTTAGGGTTTCACCTGCTAATTCTCAACCTCATTGTAATTATATCCGAGCTTCTATCTTCTCAAGAGTCTCTTGGTTTTCGTAGTTTTTCTTGCTGATGAATATTGTACAGGCTGTTTGAAAAACTTTGCCTGGAAGGTGTATTTGTTTGTTGTTTGATCCTGTGGCTCATGGTTTTGTGCTTGTTTCACAATTCTAACAAACTTATCCCATCTCTCTCAATTGGCTCAAGAGAATTCGATAGATGGATTACCTGACATCCAATAGCAGATATAAGGTGTTTACGGAGCTTTCCAAGCAAGGAAGTAGCACTGAACTCCATTTAAGGATGGATATGCTTGGAGAGCCAAGAGAGTCATACATCTAGTTCATGCACACATTTGTGGACCAATGAACATGGCATCGATCATTGGTGCCAAGTGTTTTCTTATGTTTGTAGATGATTTCAATAGTAAAATGTGGGTGTATTTTTTAAAATTAAAATCAGATGTGTTTGAGGAATTTCAAAATTTCAAAGCATTAGTAGCATTAGTAGAAAGAGTCTAGTTGTGACATAATCGCTCTTAGATTTGATAATGGAGGTGAATTTTGTTACAAAGAATTCAATGAATTTTGTACTAAACACAGCATATAATGACAATATACAACACCCTACACTCCACAACAAAGTGGAGCGGTTGAGAGATGGAACCGTACTATCAGAGAGATGGCTTGTTGTATGATGCAGGAGTGTTCCCAAGAAATTTTGGGTTGAGGCAATATATACTACAGTTTATTTACTAAATAAATCTCTATCACAGGTGGTGCAACAGAAGACCCTAGAGGAAGTATGGTTTGGGAGGAAACTGAAAGTTAGTCATCTTAAGGTCTTTGGTTTTATTGCATATACTTGGATTCCAAATGCAAAGACAACTAAGTTAGATCTGGAGGGTAAGAAATTAATGTTACAGGGTACAATGAAAATCATAAGGCATACAAGTTGATTGATATTGGCACTGACCATCTGACTTTTAGTAGAGATGTTGTGATTGATGAGGAATCAAGGCCCTTCCATCTTTCTTTAGAGATCAAGATCACTAAAGACCAACCTGTTATGGCTAAGGATTTAGGTCTTCAACTTCAGCTAGCTCCACATAAAGGGAGACAAGATTTTGAGCATGAGGAGTCCCCAAGTACGTAACAATATCGAAATTTCTTGATGATTACCTAGATCAAAGTCAAGATGACAACAATGATTTGGATAGAGAGGCTCTTAAGAAGAGACCAAAGTGGTCAAAAAGCACCAGTGGAGATGTTTGGGATACTAAAATAATTGAGGGTAGATCATCAAGAGGCAAGAGTAAGTTGAACACAATCAACTTTGCTCTAATGGTTCAAATTTAGGGAGTTTATGAGCCACAAGTATTTGAGGAGGTAAAAGGAAAACCTAAATGGTAAAAGGCCATGGCCATTGAACATGAAAGTCTTATAAAAAATCAGACTTGGGATCTCTCAGAGCTTCCACCAAGGAAGAAACCCATTGGCTACAAATGGGTGTACAAAGTCAAGTACAAGGCAAATGGTACTCTTGACAAGTACAAAGCTTGGTTGGTTGCAAAAGGGTTCTCACAAAGAGAAGGCATTGAATACAAGGAAACCTTTGCTCATACAACAAAGATGAGCGCCATCTAATTAATCCTAACCATGACAACTCAATTTGGCTGGACAATCCATCAAATGGATGTAAAGAGTGCCTTTCTCAATGGAGATTTGAAGGAAGAATATACATGTCTTAACCACAAGGTTTTCAAGTTGCAGAGAAGGAGACTCTTGTATGTAGATTGAAGAAAACTTTACATGGCCTGAAGCAAGCACCTAGGGCATGGTATGTCAAAATTGGAAGGTATTTGGTTGAACAGGGATTCCAGTGAAGTCCTTCGAATCCAAATCTGTAAATCAAAAGCATTAGTAATGATATCATTATGCAAGTCATTTATGTAGACGATATCATTATTACAAGTAATGAGGCACATGCAATTGAAAAGATAAAATCAAATATCTTGATAATCATTGTGTTTAATTTTTGTAATACAAAAGATCAAATCAAATATGAGTACAAATTTTGGCAGGACTGATCTAGGCCTCTCACATGACTAACTAGGTGTAGAAGTTTGGCAAACAAGTGGCAACATTTTTGTTTCACAATCTAAATATGCCAAGAGTTTGCTCGACAAATCCAAAATGACAGATTATAAAATCTCATCAACACCTATGGAGAAAGGGCTGAAACTTTTAGCCAAAACTAACTCTCAGATAATCAATGAGTTAGCATGCAAGCAACTAGTGGGGAGCTTAGTTTATCTTACAGCCACTAGACCTGATTTAAACTATGCTATGAGTTTTATTTCTAGATTCATGACAACACCCAACGCAAAACATTAGACTGTAGCAAAGAGGGTGTTGAGATATGTGAAAGGACGCTTCACTTTGGCATTTTGTACAGCAGAAGCAAAGATCCTAGACTAGTTGTGTTTACATTGTTGTACCCAAAACCAAAATTTTTGCTTCACTAAGGCATTTTGCTTAATTGAGTCTTAACCTTGTTAAAGTGTTGTCAGAAGGTCGTTTTTGGGGGTTTTAGATATGGAGTTGGTGTCAGTGTCATTTCAGTTTGTTACTGAAGAGATTTAAGAAAAGTGAAAACAAGACGAAAAACATCAAAATTTTCTATCTCTGGAGAAGGAAGCACATTTTCAAATGGGCGCCCTATCTTTTAGGGGTCCAGATCCTGTTTTTAGGGTTTGTCACCTCCAGCAGACATTTGTCCGGTATCACGTCAACTTCGCAGTGAGTTATCAAGTTTGTCAAATGGACCTGTTTTGAGCAAGTTATGGAAGATACAGCGCAAAACGAGGCGAAAGCGAGAATTGGCTAACATTGGTAAAAAGCGCAGCTTTTGAGAAGGGTTTCATCTTTTTGAGGTGCCAAATGTAGGTTTTTTTGGCTAAATGCCATCCAAGATGTTTATCTCACGTTTGTTCAAGCTTCGCGACACATCTATTAGTGGGTGAATCTGAGTGGCTGAAGTGCCTGAACCTGAGGTCAAACATAGGGTTAAATCTTAGTCAGAATATTAAGGATGAGTAAAAGAGCACTTTTGGCAGCGCTCGAAGCCGTTTTAATGCTTTTCCGATGATATCGATATTCAATGTCTATGTTACCGCCTGCTGTCTGCCTGCTGGGCTCAGAAGATGTCCTGAAGAAATTGCGCCGAAGTTTGTATTATTTTTGTCAAGCCCGTGAATACAAGCCCGAGTGCGAAAAGAAAGTGCCTTTGAAAAAGTACGCCTTGTTTTTCGCCACTCCCCGATGATGTTTTCTTTGGGAAATGTTCCTTGCGTACCGCTGCACGAAGTCACCGCGAATGAACCCGAGATCCACCCGAAGTTGATGAATCGGTTATGAAGGATTTGTTTCTCCGTGACGAGATGGAGTCAAAATTTGACTATGAAGGATTTTGTTTTTCCCTTCGCATTTGTGATGCGTAGTCAAAAATTTGACTAAAGTTCTGGAGAAAAAGCGCAGCTTTTGAAAAAGGCGCTTGGATTTTTGAGCCTTCAGATGTCAGTTTTATGACGTATAGTCTCAAGATATCTTTTGATCAGTTTTTGCTTAGCTCTGTAATGCACCTGTTAGCCAGTCAATTGGAGAAGTCAGTCAACCAGTGTCAGAGGATGAACAGAGGTCCCGACAGAGGTTTTAGCTTAAATTTTCATGAAATTTGGCTAAGTCTGGAATTCGCTTGAGAGTTCAAAGTTGAATTTTCGAAAGAGAGTTGAATGGACGCCTTAACTAGAGTTCTGACTGCAGTTAGACTGAACATTTTCTGGGTTGTCATCTTCAGTTCATATATTGGCATGTTGAGTGATCTTTCAATTCGCATGTCAAGTTAACTAGTTGCATGTTCAGTTAACTATCTTGCATGTTGAGTTAACTTGATTGCATGTCCACTTAACTAAAGATTATCAGTGAATGTCAACTGGAGTTCACATGCATGGCGAATTTGGTTGCAACTGTGAAGTTTTTGTGAAGATGGCGCTTCATTGAGTGTCAACTGAAGTTCTGAAAAGGGACGGCATGAATGATGAAGCATAAATTAGTGAAGTATGGCGCATGAAGTTGTTAACTTTAGTTATCAAAAGGGTCGCCATATTTAGATATTTTTAATGATGAAGCATGAATTAGTGAAGCTATGCATTTTTCAAAGAGTGGAGACTTTAGTTCCAAAAGGGTCACCATATTTAGATTTTATTGATTAAAGCATGTGAAGTTGGCGCATTCTTGAAGGCCAACTGAAGTCATGAAAGGGTCCCTATTTTTAGAATGTTTATTGCATGAAAATGGCGAATTCTTTATTGCCAACTTAAGTTATCAAAAGGGACGCCTTAGTTCAAATTTGTGAATCTAAAGCAAGTGTGAAGGATGGCGAACCTAATGAAAATTGCTAACTGAAGTCAAAGTCGCATGAAGTGGTTAACTGAAGATTGAAAAGGGAAACCCTAATGCATGGCGATTTATTTAGCTTATCTTAGTTTCAATTAACTGGAATGAGGTCCAATCACAGGCCAAGCGCACTTTTCATGGATTCCTTGCCTTGTGCGAATTTCAAAGATGAAAATCTATATATTTCAGCAATGGCGTCCATTATTTCATCATCTTTAGCTTCGAAGTTCTTATTCTTTTTGAGCGACCAGCAAGCTAAAGGTGCTACAGGTGTCCGAATTCAGCGTTCTTCATAGCAACGAGTTCAGATTGTTCAGAGGAAGGCGATTCTAGACTTTATTTTCACTTTGCATGCAGGTTTCATCAAATTCCAAGGAAGAAGTTGGCGGATTTTTCAAAAGCAGACAAGCAAAACTTTCTATCTTCTGTCTTATTTCTTCTATTTCTCACCTTAGGTACTTTCTTCGCATGTCAAAGAAATTCAACACATATTCAGAATCTGATCATCTGGGTTTGCATATTTCAAAGATATAGCCAAGAAAAACCCATCGCC
>VDFB02230985.1:164687-194073 GCA_007258455.2 Sequoia sempervirens | reverse complement strand
AATTCAATTTTGCAAAGTGAAGTTGTAAAATATTTAATTTTATAAATTATAAAAATTATTTCTTTTGATTATGATTGGCTAAAAATTTTTGTGTGTTATTGACGGATTTTTAGGAAAAGTGAAAGTGAACTATTGTTTTTCCTATTCTTCAAAAATTTGAACTATTATCTTACCTATTTTCCACAAAACTGAACTATTATTTTACTTATTTTTAAGAAGATATTTCTGATTAAATTTTACAAAAATCAATTTACTATACAATGACATGGTAAATAAAAAATAATGGGTATGGCAGCAACAACTCCCAAATACCATGCATTTCAGACCAACTTTTTAAATACCACAACTTTAAATCGGGGTAGTTTAAGCCCATTTATAAGGCCAAAATTGGGCCGAAATTCTTAACTGTATTGAAGCCACTAAGTGGCGATTCCAAATTGATTTCAAATGCATTTAATTTTAAATCAAAGAGTAATCCATGTAATGGGAGGCAATAAAGCTATTTCCCTGCCATATTATGTAGATGCATTTAAATTTATTTTTCTCAGATAGAGATCAAGTTCTAATTTAAGATATAAACATTTTATCCAGTTATATATGCATATATATATTTGTTCATGTTGTGGAAAGAACAAATGAATATGTGCATATAAATATAGATATTTTTATATGATTACATAAAGGATAATTTTGGTTAAATGCTTGAAAAGTTATGAAATTAGATAGATATTTTCTCAACTAAGTGGTCTAAGTTTAGATAGACTAATAAACTTATTTAATGATGAATATTCAATACTTGAACCTAGTTATACTTTGTATAAATTTAGACGATATTTAATATATCATGAATAACTGTGTTTAATATTGTTTTCTTAATGAATAGAACTATAAGATTTAACATTGAAAATCTGAAACTTTAATATGAAAAAGTAATCTTCCATATAAATTTAATATTATATTATTGTACTTCTAGAATGGTGGGCTACATGCTTCGACAAAACAACTTTTTGAAAATAACGAATGATAATTAACCACATGTCATTATGGATTTATGGCGTGGGTTATAGGAAGGAATACAAAGCTTTACAACTTACATGGGATCCTCTTTCTTATATAGATTGTTTTATATTGGTCACAAAATTCTTATTTTTTAGAGATTAATGTTCGATTTGATTAAATTTGGACGAATTTAACTTAAATTCTTATTATTATTTTTATTCTCATAGATTATTTTGGTTAATTATTATTTTGGCAAAACTTGAGTTAATACAAATTATACCACATAATCTTATTAAATGGTTAAGTCTAAAATATGGAAGCCACCAAGCATTTGAGTTCTAATAGGATACATTTTAATGTTTTAATAAATAAAAGTATTTATTTAAACTTTTAATTATTGACAATGGGTTTTTTAATTCATTTGTTTAAAAGAAATTGTTTAAATTTATTACTTTTAGTAATATTAAATATTATATGCTTATATGATTATTTTGTTGTGTTTTAAATTTTTATCTATATTCATAATATTTTGAGATGTCTATATTCAAATATATATCTAAATAGATTCATCGACATAAATAGATTATACATATTTTTATTTAACAAAACTATTATATAATTTTTTTGTTTAAATAATTATTATTTAATTCTTTCTTTAATTATATTACATAATCATTTTATTTTATTTATATTTTATTTTATATAAAGTAATTTTAAAAACTATTATTTAAATTTATATTATCTAATCAATAAATATTATTTAATATAATATAATAAATTTATATTATATTATATTATACATATTATTATGTAACATAATTATTAGATAAATTTATTTTTATATAATTATCATTTTTTCTTCTAATTATATTATACTATCATTTCATTTTATTTTTTTATTTTTTTATATTTATAATACTTTATAATATTTAAAATTTGAATATATAATTATTTTTACATAAGATAATTGATTTTTATATAATATAATTAAGACAAGATTAATAATTATTAAATCTAAAATACTATACTTAAAAATACTATAAAGGCAAGTACTAGCCACTACATGGCACTTGTTAAATGGGGATTTCATATCTCTTGAGATAAATTAGTTGGATGATTTAAATATAATAAGTTTGTAATGTTTGGATTTATTTTAAAATGATTATTTTAATCATTTATTATGTATGTTGTAGGTATAATATTTCAAGGACCTAGAAAAAGTATACTTGATACAATGAAGGAGGTTCTCACATGGAGTGCATATGAAATTGTGCCAAGAGGGGAGATTTTAATTGAAATTGTCAAGATGGGGACGTGCTTATAGATACACGCCAATTGAACCTGAATTCAACTTTAATATTTAAATGCCAAGGACTTGCCTAAGAATTTGTTCCTACCAGCTTGAAGATGATTTCAAGGACAAAGGGGACTATTTTATTCCACCAATGAAGAAATGATCATCAAAATCGAGGAGGGAATATATATTTCTTATTGATGTAAAATTGTAGCAAAGTCACCTGATTGGATGTAATTAGGGCATGATTTTCCAAAACCTAATGTGCTCCAAACATTAAATGCTAATGTAATCTAAGCCATTGAATGTAATTGAATCCTAGCCATTGATATGAAATGTGAATATCTAGATAAGGTCATTGCCTCCTCATTTGTAAGAGAGTTAGAATTAGACTTGAGTAGAGCTATAGAAGCGAAGCAGTTAGTCAATAGGAGTGTGCTATAGGACGGGAGGGAACTGGAGATTGTTGAACAAATGTTGAAGATATTAATACAGTTGGATCATTGATTTGGTGAATTTTTGTGTTATGATTGAAAGCATCATGGTTTCCTATTTATGAATCTCAAATGTTAGTTTCATGTTCATTCATGTTAATGGTGAAGTGTTGAAGACATTGATCAATTTTTGATTCATGCTATTAGTGGCTTGTTGATTGTGAGTTGTTGTGCATAACTAGTCTGAGCCTTTCTATTGCATCAGTTCAATTGTGTATGTTTATGCATATTGTGCCAGTAATTGGATATGTGTATGGATGTAAATATAATTTGAAAATATTGAAGTATACCTTAGAAGATTGCATCATTTTTGTGATATTGTAGATTTAATCTTGGTTAAGCAGGAGCTGGTTTATTGGGGAATCTATCTATCTAAAGGATTAACTATTGTTGTGAGTGTCCTTAGGTGATTAAATTAGGATCTCTCTCTCAACCCTTTACCTTTTCATCCTTCTTTGAGTTAGTTTTAGAATCAAAAGCATCGCCATATTGCCAAATTTGATGATAAATTTAATACTTCCAACATTGTTCAATTGTAAGAACCCTTGTGATTACCAAAAAATCACATCATCACTGAGTTTTTTTTTGCATTTTCAAGACCTGACCTTAGAGACCTTAGGGTTTTTTTCTGAAGTTTATCTACAGATAATCACCTTTTAGGAGAGATAGAGTACTTGTACTTTGTATGTGTTGTGTAGTGCAAAAACACTCATCAACATAGTCCATAGCCAAATTTCATTGATTTGAGACATAAATCACTTAACACCACCACCTTTGAGCTAATAAACATTTCCTTTTGTCCTTGTTCCAACTGCAACCAATGTTCTAGAGCTTCCTTTTTTTATTTCACAACCATCATCCTAAAACACAAAATTGTATCCTCTGCTGCACATTTGTCCTACACTAAGAAGATTATACTAGAGACCCTTGATGTAAAGAATATCATCTATCTTATGCTTGCCATCAAAACTAATTGAACCTTTTTCATAGATCTTAGCAAATGTATCATCACCAAACTTAACAATACCATCATCATACTTTTCAAGCTTAACAAACTTACTCTTATCACTTGTCATATAATTTGATCATCCACTATCAATTATCCAATAGATTCTATCCTCTCTTGCTTGAAAAGCAGTCAGCATAGTTCCTTCAATATTTTCACCTATTTCTGGAGTAATTTCTTTCACACATCTTTCAAGATTAGTAGAATTAGTTCCAACACATAGAACCATGAACAAGTATTTATCACTTCCATCATCTAGATAGTTTGATTCCTCATCATTAGATACACCACTATCTTCTTTATCATAATAACTCTTCTTGATAGATTTACCTTTATGATCTTTAAGTTTGTCATTTGAAACTTTGAATAGAAACTTAGAAGCATAATGACCTATCTTTCCTCAATTGAAACATTTGAAGTGTAACTTACCTCTATATTTTCCAGTTCCCTTCTTCAATCTCCTTACAATTTTTTTTTCCACCTCATCAAGATCATCTAGATTGAAAATTCATTATTCTCTTTCTTGCTGAATTTAAAAAAAGTTTCTTTCCTTGGAGAATCTTTGCCAAAATATCTTAATTCAAAAGTATTTAAAGCACCAAACATTTGATCTCTAGTATATTGATCCAAATTCTGAGCTCCCTCAATAGAAAAAACTTTAGCACTATAAGATTTAGGAAGAGTTCTCAATACCTTTTCACAACTTCAATTTCCTCCAGTTTTCCACCAAGACCATTGATGAAATTGACAATTTCATGCACTTTGAGCATGTAGCCTCTAATATATTCATCTTCTAACATCCTTAGGGTTTCAAATTTGGCTTTGAAATTCTACATCTTTGCTTTCTTGACCTTATCATCTCCTTCATAAATGATCGACAACTTTTTCCAAATCTCTTTAACATTTTTTAGGCTTATCACCTTCACAAGTTTTGAATTGGAGAGCCAACTAAAGATAGAATTCCTTGATTTTCCATTATTCTGTAACACCCCTCTGTTTTGGCTCTTTGATCGGCATTGTTCTTCCCTGTTATGATTGTGTCTGATTATGCTTTGACTTTGGACTATGTTGCTTTTGATTGCAAATTGTTATACAATGTGAAAGTTAGATGTTGATGTGATGTTTATGTATTCTGATGTTATCTTTATGACATGATTTGGAGTAACTTAGAAGATATTTGATTAAATGATTTTTCATGCTATTGATCATATCTTTGATGTTAGATGCGTCAGTTAGAGACATTGTATTGGTGAAGGGGATGAGATTGTATCACTCGCTTGCGAGTGCCCTACAATTATGAGATTTCCTCTTCACGGTGTGTTTGATCATATTATGTATATATGCATGTTCGAAAAGCTCTTTGTTGCAGGTTGGCAGGTACATGACATCGACTCCACCTGGTTTCCAGGTTTGAGCGTGTCCATTGACCAACGAAAATCGATTGGGAGATAGTAGCTAGGTTTTTCTATGTCAAGCCACCACCCTAGTCACAGTGTGTCGTCGGGTTGGTTGTTATGTTGCCATGTCTCCGTGTTCTTTATTTTAATTCAAGTTAAATGGCTTATGTTGCTTAACTATTGATTAAATGATTTTGATTATAATGCTAGGAATGCTACTTTATTAATTAATTTAATTTAGTTATAAAATAATCTAATACTGGATTAGATTTATTTTATTGATTAATTAAATTAATTGTGGAATTGATTAAGTTATTCCTTGAATTAAAAGTGTTAAAAGATTTAAATTAGTTTGTGTGAAAAGAAGGTTTTAAAATATGTTGAATTCTATTTAGAAAATTAAAAATTGTTTAAGTTATTTAAAATTTAAAATATTTTCAATGCAATGACTTTGGGGTAGAAAAGATATTTTTGGAAATAGTTGACTTTTTTGGTAAAAGATATTTGTGAATTTGAAATTGGAATTTGTATTTGAATTTGAATTAGAAGTTGAATTTGAATTTGAGTTTACAATTTAATTTGAATTTGAATTTAATTTGAACTTGAAATTTAATTTGATCTAAATCTGAATTTGAGTTTGAATTTGAATTTGGGGAGATATTATATTTCATTTTGGGGGTTTTATTTTGGAGGATGGTTTTTGGCTTGGATTTGTGAGAGGATGGAGATTTTTGCTTGAGCTGGATCCAAGGAGGAATTGGAAAACACCATTGTGGAAGGTTGCAAATCTTGGAGAAAAATCAGGTTTCTCATGCTCTTGCCTTGTTCATTTTGAAAATAGACTAAATCTTTGTGATGTATGTTTGAAAACCCTTGTTGGATGTGAGAAAATATTTGAAATCTTTCTTGGATTCAAATCAAACCATGAAAATTAGTTTTAAAACTAGCAACACAAAACTGAGAAGGATTCAAATAAAAAGATTTAATTTATTTGTCATTTGGGGAAAAACCCAGAAAATTCATCATGTCATTTGCTTTAAATCTTTCTCCTCAATCTTTTCTTCAAATTTTTTTTTCCCAATTTGGGCTGTGAAATGATATATTTTTATGATGAACCATTTATAATTTTTGCATACAAAATCAATGCAACTGGAAGTTTTGTATTCAAGAGGTTGCTATGTAAAATTTCGTTATGTTTTTTTACCAGAGATGGGTTTTGATTTTTGTTTTATTTTCGTTTTTAAATGAAATTGTAAAAAATATATATATATAAAATAAAATATTGTGGGGGCTGCCCACAGCCAACCCCCCCCACCCATGGGGGCGTTGGTCGTGTAGCGCTCCCCATGGCTGGGGAGAGGGTTGCAAGCAACCACCAACAAGGCCGCGGCCCTGTGTGAGGCTGCATAGCAGCCACACAGGGGTGCGTCCCTTGTTGGGGCTACATAGAAGCCAAAAGGGCCTTGGGCCTTTGGTTTATATTTTTAATATAAAATTTGTTTATTAAAAAGTTTTTTTTAATTTTATTAAATTTCATTTTATAACATACATTTATTATAATATATATGTAATGGGAATATATATATTATATTTAATGTAATCTCGTCTTAGCATTAAGAAATAAAATAGAATTTTAAATTGGGGTTTTTAAATAAAAATATTTATGAGTATTTATATATTAAAATATGTTCTATTTAAATATGTTTGACTAAGGAGTTGATTTTGATCATCCAGTTGAAATAAACAGAGCTCTTTTAACTAATTGAATTTATTCAATTTGGTTTTAATGGGAAGTCTCAGGATTTTAAATGATATTTTAGAGGCGTGTTTATAAATGATAATTTGAATATCTTAAAAATAGGAATTAATCAAAATTGATTATCGCTTTATTATGGAGGAAATGTAATTGACGTTTGACCAAAGGATTTATTTAAAATATTGATTTTGATTAATTTATTTATCCTATGATGAATATAGGTTAAGTAATTTGATTAAATGTTTATTTATTAAAATATCTTGATTTTGAATGTAATCGTAGAACTTAGAGATAACGAATGGTTTATTTAATCAGATAGTTTTAATCATTAAATTTTTTATTATGGAACATACTGAGGAGGTTAGAGGTAATGCATGATTATTTTAATCAGATATTTTTATTTATCAAAAGCTCGATTTATTTATAATTTAGTTTTGATTATTACGGATAATCGTGACAAATGAAATTGAAGGGATAGATTTAAATATAGATAATTGTAAGATTATTTTGATTCGAAATAGAAGCAAAAGTGGATTTTATATTCAAATGGATTATTTAGAACGTTGAATTTTTAATAGTCAATGATTTATTTTAAAAGGTAGAGTCTAGATAATCAAATGCTTTTATTTTAAAGATTGATTTTTGATAAGATATGAGATTGGGAAATGAAATATAAATTATTGATATAGATTCTTAAATGTCAACAATGTGATTTAAGTATTTAATATGTAACAGGATATACATCGAGTATGCACTATTAAGTATATTTGTTGGAATGAATTTGTGTACAAGTAGAGATAAGATTTAGTTGATTTATTAATGTGAAATTGAAAGAATGACTGATTTATTTGATCTAATTGTTTTGTTAATCAAGCGATTTTATTTGATCTAATGAATCACATGAGATTGAGTTGTTTGACTTATTGCTATAAAGAGTACTTTATTTAATCCAAATGTTTTATAAATCAAGTGGATTTATTTACAATATATGGTTGTGAGACAAAGAGTTATTGTTTGGTTTAAATCCAATTCAATGATGTTATTTATTGAAATGTATTGATTTTGGAATATGTTTGTGCAATTTAGAGTAAACGATCTAATCTTTGAATATTTCTATGTCGTGAAAAGAGATGGGTTCAATTGATTGGATAAATGCAAGTCATGAATACTATGTTTGATTGGATTTAGGAAATCCGAACAATAGCTCACTTCATTGTCTGAAATGTTCTCAGTGGTTAATTGTTCGTCTTTGATGTTGTGGAATTAGTGTGGATGTTTTGAAAGTCTTCCAGATAGCGGTTCATTATTGGTATGGGTGGTTGTACGTGAGTCAACCTTTGATATGTACTTTGGTTTTTGTGTTATGAGAAAAGTTTGTTTGTCAAAATTACATCTTTAGACATTTAAAGAATGTGTGATTATATGATTGTTGACTTTAAGTCATTTCTTGTTGATCGTGTAAGTCTTCCAGTTGTGTTTCTTGAGAGGATGTTGTTGCCCTTGTGATTGGTTATTGTCTTTCTTGGGTAGTGCACGCTTTGGTTTGAGTTTTGTACATCTGTAGTGATGTGTTACCTATTGAGGTGTATTGATTATGTATGATAAGTGTTAGTGCATTGGCTACCCTTGGCATGTGGTTGGTTATGTGTTATCGATAGGGGAGTGACTTTCAAATGAGCGTCGGGCCCAAAGTGGTTCCAGGATAACTCGTGTGAGAGTTAGTTAACTAAGTGAAAATTAAAATAACTTACTAGGGAGAGAGTAGCTTTGAACATTAAATAAGATAATTTAGCCTCGCCCATTGGCTCAAGGGCTTGTACGAGACTTGAGATGAGTCGGGAAGGCCTGGAATGGCAAGATCGTTATCTTGTCTTTACGAGAGATAATCGATTCCGTTCTGGTGTGCATGTGGGGTCGGGAGTCGGTTGAGGTTTCCAGGATATCCCTAGAGGGGGGTCGGGACCTAGGAAGACTTGCCAGGAGATCCCATGCAACCTTTGCGATGACACTCCTCCTATGACAGCAGTCAGTATGGTGTTGTACCGTCAATTTTTTTTTTTTGTACAGTGATTGTACTCGATTTTGTACTCTGGAAGCATTGTAACCATGATGTTAAGTGAGGTGGTATATGTTCTTGTTTGCAAATCAGTTTTTGTGTTAGCCTGTGTGTAGTGGTAGATAGTCATGTTTAGGAAATCCTTGTTACTATCTCCTAGCACGGAGGGAGTGGGGCCTTTGGGTTCCACGTGGTCGGGTGGTGTGCATCTTAATCTGTTGGTACTTCTTGTTCGAGTGGTCGTGATTTCCTGTTGGAGAGATCGTTGGGTCCAGATGCTATTCTGGCTTCATTCTTTTCAGTTGATCTTTATTCTTTTACCCCTCATTTGTTATTGAGGTGGAATTTGTAAATTGTAATCATGATTATTGGATTTACCTCATTCGGGGAATGAGTGTTGTAATTGTATTGTTTAAATGTTGTTAATTGGAAGCTTGAGGTATTTTTTTTATCCTTGTTGTAATTTATCTTGTATGGGATGTATGTAATCTTAATTCTGTAAGTGATTAATGTTTTGGTTTCAGTTGATGTTAATTGTTGTTTGGGTTTTTAAGTAATCTTTGTCTCATGGCCTTAGAGGTTGTTGGCAATATGTATTCATCTTACATGTTATTTGTACAAAATAAAATAAAATTGGTACGTTTAAGTAGTGAATTGCAACTTCCTTTAGGGTTGTGTGGCGGAGCATTACACATGGTATCAGAGCCTAGGTTTAAACACTGGGAACTCTGGGATTATGTTGGACCCATTATGTTGTAAGTTGTGTAGGCTTATACTCTGGGCACTATGAGCCCATTGTATTGACCTAGTTGTTTTTCTCTTTCGTGTTGTTTTCCTTTTGGGTTGATTTCTCTTGTTTTCCCAGAAGTTGTTGTTAAGTGGTATAGGTCCAATGGTGCAGGAAACCAGTGGGAAGGATAGGATCCTCGGTGTAGTGCGCAATGCACCGATATCCTTTCTACTGGAAGAATGCATTATGGACGATTGTGTAGTGTGTGATTTTGATGTGTTGTGTGTGGTGGACGACAATCAGTTTTGTTGTTGTTTCCACCCTTGCATGTCTTTTGTTGAATGCTTTTGTGAGGGTTAGGCTCACAAGCCTACCAAGAGGTGTGTTTTGTTTGGCTTCCTTCTTGTTGCTTGGCTCTTTCATTGTGTAAAGGGTTGAGACCCTTGAGTGGTTCTTGAGTGTGGTTGTAGTGTGTTTCTTGGGTGTGTTCCAAGTGCTTGTGGTGGCGAGATAGTCATAGGACCTCTTTCCTTAAGTGCCTTAGTATGGAATTTTTAGGGAGGAATTTCCCAACCTTGTCTTGTGTTGTGGAGGAATGGTGCTCATGTCTTGGAAGTTCTGTTTGACCCTAAGGGTGCCAAGGAGTTCCTTGGGTGTGGATTCTCTTTTGGAGTTTTGTTGTTTCCTTCTCCATGCGAGTATCTGATGCATGTTTTCTTGTGCTTTACCTCATTGTGCAAGTGATTTCCTGATTGACCCTATGTGGTTTTGAAGTTGCTTTTGCATGTTATATTTTATGGAAATTATGAAATATGGTAATAGGAAAATGAATGATCATGTTGTTAGTTCATAGAGATTTGTGCATGCTCTCATATGATTGATGCATTTGTGTGAAAGTGATTGGGTGATGATGAAACCATGATTGCATTCGTGCTTATGTTAGAAATGTATATAACTCTTATCTTCTCTCTCTTTCCATTGGTTTAACGAAGATGCATGTCCTTGAGTGTGTGGTGTATTGAAACCCAAGGTATGTTGTATCTTATGTGAAATGTTTATGTATTCATGAAGGATTGTTTTATTAGATCGAAACTTGGGTAAAGAACCTAAGTCCCCAAGTTACATTCATAATTATGAAAAAGGTATAGTATAAATAGAACAATCGTTGTGCAGTAAGTAAAAGTTTAGAGAAAAGGGATTAGTGAAACAATTGAATGTTAATGATAATTGCATAATAGGTGCGTCTTGTTGGTATGGCCTATAGTCCCCAACATTATTGTTGAGTCTTAAGAAATCATATAGATATTAAATTATTGTACCTGGATTCAAAATGCAAAAAGTTAAATGAACGTTGAAATGATAATGTTGCATACCTTGCCTTGAGTAAACGTTGTAATGATATTATATTAGTTGTGGCCTTATGATAATTCTCAATGATGTGTTTTGGTGCATAGGGCACTATGTATGTTAAACCATGGTTATATGATTGGGATATTTGGTGGTGGGATGCCTCACCATGTTGATTGTATAGGTTGATGGTGTGCTTGGTTGTGTTGATTATAGCACGGATCGTTGTTGTGTTATGTTGAGGTATGGAGTGGTTCAGTATTGGAACCATTGTTTATGTGACTATTTTAATGAGCTTGAACTAGGGGTATTTGCAGGCTTCCAGGAGTAAGCCTGACCCTAGGGGGGGAGGATGTAACACCCCTCCATTTTGGCTCTTTGATCGGCATTGTTCTTCCCTGTTATGATTGTGTCTGATTATGCTTTGACTTTGGACTATGTTGCTTTTGATTGCAAATTGTTATACAATGTGAAAGTTAGATGTTGATGTGATGTTTATGTATTCTGATGTTATCTTTATGACATGATTTGGAGTAACTTAGAAGATATTTGATTAAATGATTTTTCATGCTATTGATCATATCTTTGATGTTAGATGCGTCAGTTAGAAACATTGTATTGGTGAAGGGGACAAGATTGTATCACTCGCTTGCGAGTGCCCTACAATTCTGAGATTTCCTCTTCACGGTGTGTTTGATCATATTATGTATATATGCACGTTCGACAAGCTCTTTGTTGCAGGTTGGCAGGTACATGACATCGACTCCACCTGGTTTCCAGGTTTGAGCGTGTCCATTGACCAACGAAAATCGATTGGGAGATAGTAGCTAGGTTTTTCTATGTCAAGCCACCACCCTAGTCACAGTGTGTCGTCGGGTTGGTTGTTATGTTGCCATGTCTCCGTGTTCTTTATTTTAATTCAAGTTAAATGGCTTATGTTGCTTAACTATTGATTAAATGTTTGATTATAATGCTAGGAATGCTACTTTATTAATTAATTTAATTTAGTTATAAAATAATCTAATACTGGATTAGATTTATTTTATTGATTAATTAAATTAATTGTGGAATTGATTAAGTTATTCCTTGAATTAAAAGTGTTAAAAGATTTAAATTAGTTTGTGTGAAAAGAAGGTTTTAAAATATGTTGAATTCTATTTAGAAAATTGAAAATTGTTTAAGTTATTTAAAATTCCAAATATTTTCAATGCAATGACTTTGGGGTAGAAAAGATATTTTTGGAAATAGTTGACTTTTTTGGTAAAAGATATTTGTGAATTTGAAATTGGAATTTGTATTTGAATTTGAATTAGAAGTTGAATTTGAATTTGAGTTTACAATTTAATTTGAATTTGAGTTTGCAAATTGAATTTGAATTTAATTTGAACTTGAAATTTAATTTGATCTAAATCTGAATTTGAGTTTGAATTTGAATTTGGGGAGATATTATATTTCATTTTGGGGGTTTTATTTAGGAGGATGGTTTTTGGCTTGGATTGGTGAGAGGATGGAGATTTTTTCTTGAGCTCGATCCAAGGAGGAATTGGAAAAACACCATTGTGGAAGGTTGCAAATCTTGGAGAAAAATCAGGTTTCTCATGCTCTTGCCTTGTTCATTTTGAAAATAGACTAAATCTTTGTGATGTATGTTTGAAAACCCTTGTTGGATGTGAGAAAATATTTGAAATCTTTCTTGGATTCAAATCAAACCATGAAAATTAGTTTTAAAACTAGCAACACAAAACTGAGAAGGATTCAAATAAAAAGATTTAATTTATTTGTCATTTGGGGAAAAACCCAGAAAATTCATCATGTCATTTGCTTTAAATCTTTCTCCTCAATCTTTTCTTCAAAAAAAAAAATTGCCCAATTTGGGCTGTGAAATGATATATTTTTATGATGAACCATTTATATTTTTGCATATAAAATCAATGCAACTGGAAGTTTTGTATTCAAGAGGTTGCTGTGTAAAATTTCATTCTAGTTTTTTAACCAGACCTGGGTTTTGATTTTTGTCTTATTTTTGTTTTTAAATGAAATTGTAAAAATATATATATATATATAAAATAAAATATTGTGGGGGCTGCCGACAGCCACTCCCCGCCACCCATGGGGGCGCTGGCCGTGCAACGCTCCCCATGGCTGGGGAGAGGGCTGCAAGCAGCCACCAACAGGGCTGCGACCCTGTGTGAGGCTGCATAGCAGCCAAAAGGGCCTTGGGCCTTTGGTTTATTTTTTTAATATAAAATTTGTTTATTAAAAAGTTTTTTAATTTTATTAAATTTCATTTTATAATATACATTTATTATAATATATATGTAATGGGAATATATATTATATTTAATGTAATCTCGTCTTAGCATTAAGAAATAAAATAGAATTTTAAATTGGGGTTTTTAAATAGAAATATTTAAGAGAATATTTATATATTAAAATATGTTCTATTTAAATATATTTGACTAAGGAGTTGATTTTTATCATCTAGTTGAAATAAATGGAGCTCTTTTAACTAATCAAATTTATTCAATTTGGTTTTAATTGGGAAGTCTCAGGATTTTAAATGATATTTTAGAGGCATGTTTATAAATGATAATTTGAATATCTTAAAAATAGGAATTAATCAAAATTGATTATCGCTTTAGTATGGAGCAAATGTAATTGACGTTTGACAAAAGGATTTATTTAAAATATTGATTTTGATTAATTTATTTATCCTATGATGAATATAGGTTAAGCAATTTGATTAAATGTTTATTTATTAAAATATCTTGATTTTGAATGTAATCGTAGAACTTAGAGATAACAAATGCTTTATTTAATCAGATAGTTTTAATCATTAAATGTTTTATTATGGAACATAGTGAGGAGCTTAGAGGTAATGCATGATTATTTTAATCAGATATTTTTATTTATCAAAAGCTCAATTTATTTATAATTTAGTTTTGATTATTACGGATAATCGTGACAAATGAAATTGAAGGGATAGATTTAAATATAGATAACTGTAAGATAATTTTGATTCAAAATAGAAGCAAAAGTGGATTTTATATTCAAATGGATTATTTAGAACGTTGAATTTTTAATAGTCAATGATTTATTTTAAAAGGTAGAGTCTAGATAATCAAATGCTTTTATTTTAAAGATTGATTTTTGATAAGATATGAGATTGGGAAACGAAATATAAATTATTGATATAGATTATTAAATGTCAACAATGTGATTTAAGTATTTAATATGTAACAGGATATACATCGAGTATGAACTATTAAGTATATTTGTTGGAATGAATTTGTGTACAAGTAGAGATAAGATTTAGTTGATTTATTAATGCGAAATTGAAAGAATGACTGATTTATTTGATCTAATTGTTTTGTTAATCAAATGATTTTATTTGATCTAATGAATCACATGAGATTGAGTTGTTTGACTTATTGCTATAAAGAGTACTTTATTTAATCCAAATGTTTTATAAATCAAGTGGATTTATTTACAATATATGGTTGTGAGACAAAGAGTTATTGTTTGGTTTAAATCCAATTCAATGATGTTATTTATTGAAATGTCTTGATTTTGGAATATGGTTGTGCAATTTAGAGTAAACGATCTAATCTTTGAATATTTCTATGTCGTGAAAAGAGATGGGTTCAATTGATTGGATAAATGCAAGTCATGAATACTGTGTTTGATTGGATTTAGGAAATCCGAACAGTAGCTCACTTCATTGTCTGAAATGTTCTCAATGGTTAATTGTTCGTCTTTGATGTTGTGGAATTAGTGTGGATGTTTTGAAAGTCTTCCAGATAGGGGTTCATTATTGGTATGGGTGGTTGTACGTGAGTCAACCTTTGATATGTACTTTGGTTTTTGTGTTATGAGAAAAGTTGGTTTGTCAAAATTACATCTTTAGACATTTAAAGAACGTGTGATTATATGATTGTTGACTTTAAGTCATTTCTTGTTGATCATGTAAGTCTTCCAGTTGTGTTTCTTGAGAGGATGTTGTTGCCCTTGTGATTGGTTATTGTCTTTCTTGGGTAGTGCACGCTTTGGTTTGAGTTTTGTACATATGTAGTGATGTGTTACCTATTGAGGTGTATTGATTATGTGTGATAAGTGTTAGTGCATTGGCTACCCTTGGCATGTGGTTGAGTTATGTGTTGTCGATAGGGGAGTGGCTTTCAAACGAGCGCCGGGCCCAAAGTGGTTCCAAAATAACTCGTGTGAGAGTCATTAACTAAGTGAAAATTAAAATAACTTACTAGGGAGAGAGTAGCTTTGAACATTAAATAAGATAATTTAGCCTCGCTCATTGGCTCAAGGGCTTGTACGAGACTTGAGATAGTCGGGGAAGGCTGGAATGGCAAGATGTTTATCTTGTCTTTCTGAGATGTCGATTCTGCTACGGTGTGCATGTGGGGGCCAAGAGTGGTGAGGTTTCAGGATATCCCTAGGGGGCCGGGACCTAGGAAGACTTGCCAGGAGATCCCATGCAACCTTTGCGATGACACTCCTCCTATGATAGCAGTCGGTATGGTGTTGTACCGTGGGTTTTTTTTTTGTACAGTGATTGTACTCGATTTTGTACTCTGGAAGCATTGTAACCATGATGTTAAGTGAGGTGGTATATGTTCTTGTTTGCAGATCAGTTTTTGTGTTAGCCTGTGTGTAGTGGTAGATGGTCTTGTTTAGGAAATCCTTGTTACTATCTCCTAGCATGGAGGGAGTGGGGCCTTTGGGTTCCACGTGGTCGGGTGGCGTGCATCTTAATCCATTGGTACTTCTTCTTGTTCGAGTGGTCGTGATTTCCTGTTGGAGAGCTCGTTGGATCTAGATGCTATTCTGGCTTCGCTCTTTTCAGTTGATCTTTATTCTTTTACCCCTCATTTGTTATCAAGGTGGAATTTGTAAATTGTAATCATGATTATTGGATTTACCTCATTCGGGGAATGAGAGTTGTAATCATATTGTTTAAATGTTGTTAATTGGAATCTTGAGGTATTTTTTTTATCCTTGTTGTAATTTATCTTGTATGGGATGTATGTAATCTTAATTTTGTAAGTGATTAATGTTTTGGTTTCAGTTGATGTTAATTGTTGTTTGGGTTTTTAAGTAATCTTTGTCCCATGGCCTTAGAGGTTGTTGGCAATATGTATTCATCTTACATGTTATTTGTACAAAATAAAATAAAATTGGTACGTTTAAGTAGTGAATTGCAACTTCCTTTAGGGTTGTGTGGCGAAGCATTACATATTCTCATAATTCTTGATCTCATCATCACTTGATAGAGGAGGAGTAGGCATAGTGTACCCATTTTCAATTAATTTCTAGACACAAAACCCTAATGATACAAGAAAAGTTTCCATCATGGCTTTCCAGAAAGAATAATTTGTTCCATCAACATAGGGGCCTTGACACCATTCTTGTGCATCATCTAAATCTACCTCAAGTGGTTAATCTTCTTCCAAGGAACCCGGATCTAATACCAATTGTTAGACACATAGGACAAATAAGAGGGGGGTGAATCAATTGTACATTCAAACATTCAAACCCTCATTAACCTTCCAAACCTTACTATGCATCAACATGAATGTAAAATAATGAAACATAAAAAAATTCACAATCATACACCATAGAACACCAAATTTACATGGAAAACCCTAATCATGGAAAAACCACAAAGAGGATTAACTCAGATGTATGAATAACAACATCGATTACAAAAGTGCTCACTATCAGAAGGGCTCACTACCTAGAAGAAAAGAATGGCTCACTACCAAGGGCTCACTGCTCAAAGGACACACTATCTGGAATATAATAGAATAGAAGATTATTACAAGTAGGTTCACTACCTCTAAGCAATAGGAAGATCCACCAAAACAACTCTACACCATCTGTAACCTTCAATTCACTGCCTCCAACAACTTCAGGTACACTAAAATATAGATACCTTTTGCTCACTGCTTTTGGCAGCCTTAGAAGTTTAATAATCTCACACTCAAATCACAACACTTGATTATATCTACATCATCCTTCACATCATACAACTCACCACTCACTTCTCCAACAATTGACCTTATATATATCCTCTTCGACCTTAAACAACTTCTCTAGGTCGACCTCAATGAAACGTATACACCTCAAACATGCAACCACCAAATAGGTTGGCACCAAACACTTTTGTAGTGGAAATAAGTAAAGGTGGACCACACCAAGAGTTAACCAAGACCCAAATCTACACTGACATGCTATACCATGATTCCATAAATAACAAACCATCTCTACAATCAACGTTAATATGCTAGGTTGGCCAAACCTTCACTAACACTATCAAACAATCAATTCACTCTTGACGGAGTCTAGAAACATCCTATAGACCACAAGACTACAACACAAAAAATCTTGGAATTTTCCAACATCATCAAAATATATTCAACAATATTGTCACAACCACATACAACTAAGAATATTGTCATCCTACACAACTAGCCACACTACCATAGGCATACAACTCACTAACCAACCTTGTGGAAAAGCTAAACACCAAAAAATCTAGTGGAAGGTAGATATAGACAATATTAGCATGTTCCCAAATATGCAATACAAGAAACCTCAACATGGATAAATGTGGAGCAATTCCATTTCTCCCAGACAACCTTCTTCACAGGAAACACACTATCAAACACATCTTCCACTGTTGCATGATCCAAAACCTAAAAATTTGGATATAACACCTCTGAACATCTCTAATCATCTCATCCAAACTGCACAAGAACATCTTCAACCACGAAGAAATGTAGAGCACAATGTAGAACACAACTCTGTCACCTTGTACACTCTCTATTCAAATTTTCTTAAAAGCACTTGGAAACCAAGTGAACTAGCTACATCAAAAACACCTACTAAACACCACAAATCCTTCTCAACATGACCACACTAGAGGTTTACATCAATAGAAACACTAATGAAAACATAGTGCAACAATCTCCAACAAATAGTCATAGAAGAAAGTATGAAAGCATTTGATAGTAAGTGATAGTAAGAAGAAGTAGGGTACTGCAGGACTAATAAGAGTAGCAAGGTTGTCAATGAGAGATCTATTAAAATTTTGAGTGTGGAAGATGATGGGATATGTTCTTCCCATAACAGTCCTTTCCCATATATATGTGTTGTAATGTGTTACTTATCTATGTTTATATAATTCTCATATTATTTATAATGATTATTATCATAAGTTCCTAAATTCTAACATGTTATTGTTGTCAATTTAGATTGCACCTAAACGCTTGAATAATTAAATTAAGCAATCTGTTGAAACATGGAATGATTCTCAGGCCTGTGGGTTGCCTAAAACTGAGAATCAATCTCCAGAGAGGGCTGGTTCCCTGATGAAAACCTCCTAAACCTAACTGACTTGGCTGGGAAAAAGATAGAAAGCTTGCTTGAATTAAAATTCTAACACTACGAGAGGTGATTGCACCTAAATGATAATGACTCGTAATTATGACTCACAATAAACTTCTCAAAACTCTAATCTGCACAACCAGATTCAATAATTTAATCACTTGAATGATTTAAACAGAGGCTTTGATCTAATGCAATATTGAGGGAAAACGAGGTTTTCACGACAAAATTTATTAACCAATTAATAAGCACAATGCATAACCAGTGAACTTAAACTAAATTGCATACAGATATGTGAAAAAGACAAAAAAAATCAGAGGTTTCAGAACTGAAACACAGTAATTCTTCGATCAAATTCTTCACAAAAACGATGCTCGAAATCTAGAAGGCAAACTCTAAAGTACTGAAACTCAAAGGAATCTTCTGCAATTACACACTTTGAACCTGTAAAAAACACTGCTATATTAATCTAAAAGCTGAGTTACAAGATGATCTTCTTTGTTGAAGGCAAAGGTAGAAAACAAGAACTGAATTGAAAAACAGTTAAGTTTTTCAATATATACAAAAAAAACTTTCAAAAAGGCATGCAGAAAGAACTGAAAGTCCAACTCCAAGAAAGGGTGATGATTCCAAAGCCAAATCCGAGCAGAAGAAAATGTCTCTGAAAAGGAGGCCCAAAACCATGCAAAAATAAGTCCAATCAAGCTCAAACTCACTGCCAAGTCATAACTGATACATGCACTATTCCAACTGAACTGCAACTCCCTGAAAAAGTGATTGTTTTAACAATGTTAACGAACTCTCGTATGTAACTTGAGAGTGTATCCTTTTGATATGCCAGGCTCAACCCTTGTGGGAGCCCATTTACTCCACATATCTGATGAAATGAACTCGAACATGATAAACCTATTCTTGCACATTGAAACAAACATGTCAGCAAAATATAAGAAGCTAAAAGCATCCATTGAATTATGTCTTTCCGCTCGATCTTCTGCAATTATCTGATGGATGCCTGATTTAATGCAAATTACATTCCTGTCTATAGCATAGGCGTAAGGCATAAAGTAATTCACCATTTCTTAGAGTATAAATCTAATACCATTTCCTTAATGATTTTGCAGGTACACGGAGCGATGAAGTGAGGCTACAGTTGCTTGGATGCACGATGGCTAGAAGCACCAACAAAGTGATTCATCATTATAGGCAATGATGAATTGCTTCTCTTTTTTACGCTTATGTTATTTTCAGCAGTGTAGTCTATCCATTTAAATTTTGTATTCATCTCTTGATTGTCAGAAACAAACTCAGTTACTCTCGCGGCTTGTGTGAGATTCAGCATTTCACAAAATGAATAAAAGTATCATTATGAAAATTTTCTTAATTTTCTGTTTTAAACATTTGCACAATAACTTATGACACATATGTAAGATGATCTCAATGATGATCAATGAACACTCAATCAGCAAAATTATGAAATTTTTTTGTACCTATAATAGTTGAACTTCATTCAGCTCTACCTGTTTGAGCTTGGAGTGAAAAATAGGTAACAAATTGGCGATCTCTGCGGAGTGTTTGCCTGCTAAACACAATAGACCAGTTGCCTAGCATATTCATTGGGCATGGAGTCCTTCTCTTGATTTGTTTTAATTCAGAAAACTGTAACTCAGCTTTAAAAACGCAAACTTGAAAGAAACTACTGAAATTCTGTTTATGACAGAATCTGAAAACTAGGTGCAGCAATTGCACTTATTGAAAACCAGACAAAGCTGAAATGAAATGTGCCAGCAGACACTTATTGAAAGCATACTAAAACTTGAAAACTATTCTACTATGTACAGCAATAAGCCTAAAGCTTAATAAGACTGCTTCAAATGAATCCCGTTGACAGGAATTGGTAATACCTCACCATCCAACTTTGAGAGTTGGAAAGCATTATGTTCCTTTCTTGCTGTTATAATGAAAGGGCCATCCCACATGGTGTCAAAATTAGAATGTTTGCCAGGCCTGCTCTTCAACTCGTCCCATTTGAAAACTAAGTCACCTTCATTGAAGATTCGTGCAACTGCTTTTCTGTCGAATGTCTTTTTCATCTGAGAATGATGAATCTGAAGCTTTCTGAAAGCTTCCTTCCTGGTCTCGTCCAACTCTGTTAACTCAGCAAGCCTAACTTGCATTGGCTCATCTTCAAGCAACTCCAATTCCTTTATGTAGCTCAGAGTTGGGAATTCTATTGATATAGGCAACTTGGCCTCCTTACCATAAACCAAAACATATGGTGAAAAACTTGTTGACCGTTTTGGTGTAATTCTATCAGCCCAAAGGGCTAATTTAAGCTTGTCATGCCATGACCTCTGATTATCTTCAATTTTCTTCTTAAGGATCTTTATCAGATTCTTGTTTGTCGATTCTTCCTGTCCATTACCCTGGGGGTAATAATTGGACGAAGTGTTCAAATAAATGTTATTCTTTACTGACCAATCTGAAACTTTTAAGCCTACAAAGGCTAAAGCATTATCTGAAATAATTGATTCGGGTGTACCAAACTTGGAAACAATGTCTTGATAAAAATTTAGGACTGAAGTTTCATTTGAATCTTTTAGAGCAACTGCTTCTGTCCATTTCGTGAAGTAATCTGTTGCTGTCAAGATCCATTTGTGACCTGCACTTGATGGTGGGTTAATAGGACCGATAAAGTCAAGTCCCCACTTCCCGAATGGCTGCTCAACCTGAATTGGATTTAGGGGTAGGGCTACTAACTTCTGTTTTCCTGCAAAAAGTGAACATTTACCACATTTTCTGACATAAGTATGTGCATCTTTGAAAAGATTTGGCCAATAATAGCCTGCTCTCATAATCTTCAAAGCTGTAGTACGAGGTGCAAAGTGACCTCAAGCAGGTCCATCATGGAATTCCTCCAGAATTCTTTCAATCTGATCTGGGTAAATACATCTGAGGAATACTCCATTGAAGTCCTTTTTATACAAAACATCATTTATTACTGCATAAGGAATTGCCTGCAATCTATAATACCTTCGTTTAGATTTATCCATACCTTATGGGCAATCTCCAGTATACAAATAATGGACCATTTGATGAATCCAATTCGCTGAAACAGCTGAAATAGCAGATTCATCTTCATTTTTCATAACTGCAGCAACTTATCTACTGTTGTTTTCTTCATTTTCTGCAAGTTGTTCGCACAGTCCTTTACCTCAAACAAGCTTGGTAACTTTTATGCTGATGTCATACTCCATGACTTTGGTTATCCAGCCTGCTTGCTTGTCGTTAATATCTTTATTCAGCAGAAATTCTTTGACTGTTGGGTGAGCTACCAGCAGATTTATCTTATTATTAGACAGCATATGTCTGAATTTCTTCAGACTTCTTACTACAGCAAGTACATGCCTCTCAACGAATGAATATCTTGTTTCATAGTCATGCAAGACTTGACTGAAAAAAGCTATGGGCTGTTCCATACCTTCATTATTTTGCTGACAGAGCATTGCAGAGATGGTATCCACTCCTCCGAATGCGTACAGTATGAAATCCTATTCAAAACCAGGATTTATAAGAGTAGGGGCTGCTGCAAGTGCCTCCTTAATCTGTTCAAAACTGCTCTTTCCCTCTTTTGACCAGCTGAATTGAATATTTTTCTTCAGCATGGCTATCAATGGCTGTAACAACACTGCAACATTTGGAATGAACCTCCTCACAAAGTTAATTCTACCTAGGAAGCTCTGCAAACCCTTTTTGTGAGCGGGCAGCGGTAAAGCCAGTATGGCTGTAATACGTTCTGGGTCAATAGAAATGCCATCTTTTGAAACGATATAACCCAAAAGCTTACCTTCATGTACAAAAAAAATACTCTTCTTCAGATTCAAGGAGATTCCATATTCTCTGCACCTCTCAAAAATCTGTCTAAGATGACTGAAATGATCATCAGCATTACGTGAAAAAACAGTAATGTCATCCAGGTAAACAAGAACAAATTTGTTAATCAAACCTTGGAGAGCCATGTCCATCACTCTCTGAAAGGTGGCTCCTGCGTTTGATAGTCCAAACGACATCTTTCTGTAAGCCATCGTACCCCACTTGGTGGTAAAGGCAGTCTTATACTGATCTTCTTCCTTAACCAAAATTTGATTGTAACCTGAATACCCATCCAGCAATGAAAACCTTTCTGATCATGAAACAACTTGCAATATTTGTTCCATTGAAGGCAGTGGGTAGTGATCTTTGAGTGAAGCTCTGTTTAGATCACGTAAATCAATGCACAACCTTATCTCTCCACTTTTCTTCCTGACATGCACCAAATTTGACACCCAAGAAGTGTGCTTGATTGGAAATATTATGCTACCTTCGATCAACTTGTTTAATTATGTTTTCATCAGTTGTTCTAACTTCGGGTTTAGAGGCCTCTACTTCTGTCTTACCGGTTTTGCATATGGTTCGAGCTCAATTGTATGCTGAGCTAATTCGGGATTAAAACCCTTCAAATCCCTATACTACCAAGTGAATATGTCACTGAATTCTTGACAAAGTAAGATAAATGCTTGCTGCTCCTCCTTTGTGCAGATCTTCCCAAGCTTAAGGAGCTTGTCTTTGAATATTTCTATTTGTTCATAATGTTCTTGCTTCACTGTGATACCAGATTTGTCTTTCCTAACCTGGTCATCAGTGTTGAAAATTGACTCAAGAGTCACCAAATCTTTCGGTAGTTTATTAGATTTTAACTGCATGATTTGATCACCATATTGCTGATCAAACTTGCGCTGGTTTCCAACAGAAAACTCTGCCTCCTCCATTAGAAAATGGCATATTTGTTCATCACTATCAAAAATCTGCCAACTTATGTTATTATCAGGTACTGAAGGTCTAACAACTACCTTCACGTATTGTTGTACCTCTACGTTATGAATTTTAGTTGGGATATCATACTATGACCCTAGAGCAGCAAGTTTATTAGCTTGCTTATTCTGAAGTTTGGGCATTGATTGCAGATTAAATGCATCAAACTCCTCAATTAGGTCCCAAACACGATGTTTGCACAATTTCAGCAAGTCATTCTTTGTTAAATTCAGATTTCTGACTTGATTTGCTATTAATTCTGAATCGCCAAACACCTGCAAGCACTTAATCTTCCTTTTCCTGGCCCATTCTAAGCCATGTATTAATGTTTCATATTCAACAACATTGTTAGAATAGCTGAAAGCAAATATAAACACTGAATAATACCTATCTCCTTCAGGAGAAATCAAAACAGCTCCTCCACCAGCACCAATTTTACTCCTAGAACCGTCAAAATAAAGCTTCCAAAGCTGCTCAAACTGCTATACTTGTTGTTTTTCTTCCTTGACCAGATTTGGAATAACTGCATCAGGTTCTTGAATCATATAAACGCCCAAACTTACTTCGTCTATGAGATTGAACGGATCGACCTCGTGATTCTCGGCTGCCCACTCATCTAGATTTATGTCTGGTATGCCTTCTATAGGTACAGTGGGGTCGAGAGTCACATATTGATCCTCCTGATCATGGAAAGCCAGGTTTGCGTTTATGGGGTTCGAAACATAAGGTTCAATATGGTCTTTAGCTAATGGTTCTGATTTAATGGTAACTCTGGTACCGTATCTGGTTCTGAAAAACATGTGAGACCAGTCTGATGACAAATAACCACCTAACTTTGCAGTGAAATCTCTAGATAAGCAAATGGCAAAGTAAGGTGGGAGATCAATAACATAAATGTCCTGTGGTATTTGAAAATTTGGACAGGCATGCAATGTAAGGGGCAGATTTTTGATAACTCCTACAGACTTAATAGTTGTACCGTCTAATTGAACTACCCCTTTTGACAAAGGTTCATACTCGAGACCTAACTTGTCTACTAGCTGCTTGGGCATGATTGAGCTGCTTGCTCCACTGTCGATCATGCAGTTATGCACTATATTCTCACCAATTATCAAACTGACATAAAAAGGGAGTGGTTTTACCTCTTTAGCTGGCTTTTCTTACTTTTGATCTGAACTGTTTGCAAGAACACTTGGCTGTTCTGTATTCACTTTGTCATAAATTTATATTTTAGCCAATGCCTCCTGCAAGCTTTCTTTTTGTCCAGGCAAATATAATGCATCTATCATGGTGATGCCAATAGTTGTTTTTTTCATATGCTCAACGATATTGAAAGAAGAAGCACCAACCTTTGACTGTACCTTTTGAACAACAGCATCTACTTGAGCTGCTTGAGGCTGAAATTGAACTTTGGGCTGCTCCTTTGATGGTCCCACTTGCTGTCTTGTTAAACATGAACATTCTGAGCTGTTGAAGGCTGAACCTGCCCCTGTTGGGCTGTAAAATCTTGATTTTTCTGGTGAACAGCAGGCTCCTTGTCTCTTTCTGCTTGTTGTTTATCAGGGACAGCTTGCTATCTAAGGTCAAATGCTCTCTTTTTGGCCCTTGTATTGGCTGCAATAGAAGTAGCTGACTGATTTTGACCTTATGCGTGATTAACTCCGCAAAACTCACTTCCTTGCCAGTTCATCATGGCAACGTCAAGGTCAGTTTGATGCGTTTGTTCACCCTGCTGATCACTATCCTCCTTATTTGTTTGTTTAGAAGCAGCATAACTATTTTGCACCATGAGTGCTTGATTAATCACCCCGTTCATGCAAGTAGCCTAATTATGAGGCTGATTGCAGGGATAACACCAAACATAATCCTGCGCTAAGTTGTTATGTATTGGCATCAGCTGGGTTAAATGGTTGATTAGGCCTAAAGTTAAAATTCCTCTTCTGTCCCTGGTAATCAGCTTGATAAGCAGGCCTATTTGTTTGAAAGGATGATTGATTAGGCCTGAAATTTTGACCTTGCTGGTTTTTAAGACTTACCAAATTGTTACTCACAGTTTGAAGTAACTTGGCCATTTGTTGTTGGTCACTCATTAGCTGTTGTTGGGTATCTTTTAGACCTTGCAAATCAAAATTTGCTGGAACAACATTATTTTGTACTGTTGCTTGGAAACCTAAGGCTGGAACAGCAGGTATAGTGGCTATTGGAGGTACATGAATGGGCATATATGGCTGTACTTCAGGGAAAATTGGCATAGGGGGTCTTGGGGCAAGTTTACCAGCTTGTATGAGGCAATTTTCAGCTCTAATGGCAATGTCATATGCTGCTGGTAAGGTTAACCCACCCATTGACTATATCATTAAGGCAATATCACTGTGCAATGATCTAAGAAAGTACAGAAAAACGTGGTCAAGAGTGGGCCTTACCGTTGCTGGAATTCGATCCCATGTCCTTTAGAATCTGAAATTAAAGTCCATCATTTGTTCTTGTGGCGCTCTCTTAATAGTCGTCATTTGTTCAACTAGAGATAAATGATCGGACTTATCTAAAAATTGCTTCGTCAGCTTGTCTCCTAAGTCATCCCATGTCGAGACACTACGAACTGGTAAGCCACGAAACCACTGAGATGCTTTACCCTTGAATGATGCTGCTAACAATCTTAAGGCCACGTTCTCCTGAGTCACGTGGTGAACTCCACATAATGAGGCTACGTCTCTAATATGCTCAACTGGCGTAGTCTGATCTTCACCAGTGAAGAAAGGCAGACTTTTGAGTGCTGCTACTGGTATATCATCATGCAAAGCCAAATCTAACGGGCTGCCCCCATCAAACGGAACAAAAGCATGTGCTCTAGCTGCCATCGGAACTGCTACTGTTCTAAAATTTGCTGCTTGTATAATCGGTACAGGCTGAACCGGTACTCTGTAACTTGGTGAAGCTGAGAAAGAACTTGGCTGCCTTGTTAATGATCTGCCTCTTCTTTTCGATGTATAAACGATCGGTTCTGCCCTTCGAATCAGAGAAACTGATCATTTTCTTGTAGATTTACCAGATGTTCGCTTGGCTGTCCTCCCTATTCTCTTTGGCGAAGACAACTGCAAGTACTCAAACGAAGAAGAACTTTGTGTCTGAATTTTTCTCATAAGCTGTGTGCACTTGATCTGCTAAAAACTGAGAAACGGAGTCTCCAGGTATATAAAAATAATCCTCTGAAAGGCTGGAATAAACTGCAGTATATACCAAACAGCAGCTTGAACTATAAAACTTTGCTCTGAAAAGTGATTCAGAGTCCCACCGGGCGTGCCAAAAACTGTTGTCAATTCAGATTGCACCTGAACGCTTGAATAGTTAAATTTAGCAATCTGTTGAAACATGGAATGATTCTCAGGCCTGCGGGTTGCCTAAAACTGAGAATCAATCTCCAGAGAGGGCTGGTTCCCTGATAAAAATCTCCTAAAATCTAATTGACTTGGCTGGGAAAGAGGTAGAAAGACTAAGTCTAAATTCTAAACTATGAAACTGTTAATTTATGGTGATGCACCAAAGAATCCAACTTGCAGACTTAACTCATAGAACAATTACTCACTATTTTCATTCGCACAACTAGATCTGGAAGTTTAAACACTTGAATACTTTAAACAAAGGCTATTAAAGAAACAATCACGGAAGGGAAATATGATTTCCACAACTAGACTGTTTGATTATCGATCAACACAATGTTTAACCAGTGGATTTAAACCTGGATGCATACAAAATTCACTAAGGAGATAGAAATATTTAAAGGTTTCAAAAAAAATGCAACACAATAATTACTTCGATCAATCCCACATGACAAAGATGCTTGAAACTTTGAAGGCAAATTCTAAAATACTGAAACTTTAAGGAATTCTCTGTAATAACACGATCTGAACCTATAAAAAATATTGTTGTATTAATCTATAAATAAATGCTGAGTTACAAGATAGTCTTCTTTGCTGAAGGCAAAGGCAGAAAACAAGAACTAGAAATGAAAAACAGTTAAGTTTTTCAATATATACAAAAACCTTTCCAAAAGGCATGCAGAACGAACTGAAAGTCCAACCCCAAGAAAGGGTGATAATTCCAAAGCCAAATCCGAGCAGAAGAAAATATCACTGAAAAGGAGGCCCAAAACCATGCAAAAATAAGTCCAATCAAGCTCAAACTCACTGCCAAGTCATAACTGATACATGCACTATTCCAACTGAACTGCAACTCCCTGAAAAAGTGGCTTAAAGTATGCAAAACTGCCTCGTTTTTACCAATTTCGCCCATGGGAACTGAAACTCCAACTCTATTATAATGTGCATGATAAAAATATCTCTCACTTCAGTTAACTTTGCTTATTATAATATCTTTTATTTGCATTTGTGACTAAATTAATTAAATGATCTATAATTTAATCATTTAATAAATTTAGCTATTATTGATCAATGCACATAACATATATTAATATAATAAACAAAACTTAACTGAAAAGCCCACGGCCATACATACACATTTGGCATATTTTCTAAATATTTCCACATTTAATTGATAGAAGTGGCCGACCACACTCACTCAACCATATTCGACCAAACCATTAGCCCATCTTTTGGAAAATTTGACAAAGCTGTCCTCATATAATAATTTCGAAATTATTATGTCAAAAGCAATAATTAATTTTCAATGTTGACTTTAGGGAAAATGAACAAAAAGAGCTAACAAACCCTAAACTCGTTATCATTTCTCTGCATTAGACTTAGAGAAGTTTGAGGAAAATAGCCGCCGCCACTGCTCAAACCCTAGCCGCGAATTGCTTTGCTTCTGGTATTTCCTGCCATTGCTGAACTCGAATCTGGTGTCTTTGGTCGAAATAAGAGCAAATGACGTTTTTTCAAAAACGTAGAGGCACTTTGGACGTGATTTTTCCTGTTTTAAATGAGGCTCTTTCATTTTCCTGAGACTTTGCTGGTAATCTGGACACGAATCTGCTTCTTTTCTGGCCACCATGAAATCTCAGAGCCACGAACTGCTATAGAGACCTTTCAAATTTGAAAATGTGAAGATTTCAAGAGGTATTTTTAGATAAAAGTATGTTTTTTCTTCTTTTGTGCGAATCTGGGCAATGAATCTGTATTTTTTGAAGCTGCCATGCAAGTTCTTTGAAGTATTTTCCAGAAATAAAGAACAAACCTGCTTTAAAAACGAATCTGGTCTACTTCATTTTTCTGCAAAAACTTCACTCTTTAAGCTGCGCCATGATGCCTTCTTTCAATTTTTTCAAAGAATGTAGCATTTGTGAACTCATAACAGAAGAATACTTTGATTTTCTATGAAAAATAGTCACTTTTTTGCTTAAAATCTAAAGCTGGGCATTTTCTTTCTTTGAATCTGATTATCTGTAGACATACAGCCACATTTTCTCTTGATATGAAGCTTCAAATATTCATGATAGCAAAGAAAAAAGTATTTCCCAGTTCGAAATCTCATCTGGGTATATAAAAAAAAAACTCCTCCAGGCCGCCATGAATGATATTAGATCTGGGTATTTTGTCTCATCATATTTCCTGTTTCTTTTTAAGAGCAAAAACCTTCATGGCTGTAGTTATGTTTGTATGGCAAGGCACGCCTGAACAATTCCTTTTGATGAGCCTCAAGACAACAATAAAGAATTTTTGTACATTGTTTCCTTGATACTGACTATAGATGAAGAAGATTTAACCTTTTCTTTCCTTTTAAAACATACTTCCTTACACACTAGAAGCCTGTAGAACTTGTTTCATCAGAAAAATCAAATACAACACTGTTTAAAAGAGACAGATTCTCAACATTTCATAACTGATAAGAATACTGAAAATGCGCAAGACTGTCTTGATATTGAGCCATTCTTTTATTGTTAATGATTTCTCACTTTAGGAATTTGATTAAAAGAGAAAATGCCTTTCTCTTTTTTGCTGTTTCATATTTGATTAAAGAGAAAATGCAATCTCTTTTTGCTGTTTCATATTTGATTAAAGAGAAAATGCAATCTCTTTTTGCTGTTTCATATTTGATTAAAGAG